>JAQGAK010001140.1:0-39320 GCA_034696945.1 Lipothrix lubbocki
ATATTAAGTATGTCATAATCGAAAACGATAGATTAGGAAAATAAGGGAAGTTTGCATAGCTGGTTTAGAGAGAAATCGTATAAGTAAGAAAAAAAAATACTTGGCGCAAAATTATTTACGACGAAAATTATTCACTTGTATATATTGTGTATACTGTTATTTGGAAATGAGTAAATATTTAGTAGAAGCAATTTCAAGCTTAGGAAAACAAACGTTTGGAATCTTAAAAATTTTAGTACTCATTTTAAAACTTTACGCATCACATATTGCTTGTGCTTGAAATATAGAGTTAAGTGTTGAAATATAAAATGGATTTTTACTGATGCTGAATTGTCTTTGTACAGGTGTATACAAATAGTAAACAGGAACTGATGTGAACAAAGGACGCGGAATGCGCCATCTCAATCAAATCAGTATCCAAAGACGATAACATATATTAAGGTATGCGTGGAGAACGTGATGATTGACAAATGGTACACGACTATATAGCAATATGAATGACCGGACATGGCGGACAAGACAGAAATAGACATTTAAAGGTTGACCTCATTTCTATATGTACAACACTGAAAGGAACAGGAGACATATACAAGAGGGGAAGGGGAAGCTATATAAGAGAGTAAATAATCTTCCACACCCTTTCACGTTCAAGTTCAGTACAATTGTTTTCCTATTCAATACGAAATATGCAACTTTGCAAGTCAACCTTAATTCTATATTGTCATATACGAGAGAATTTTCCTTAAAATTGCTTCCATTTAAATATACCCTAGAAATTGCTTCGATCATCATTTAAATGTTCGTTTTTTACTTGAAAACGCTGAATATTACGCCAGCCTTAAGATTATCTATATATGATAATAAATTATTAATAAGAACTTTAAGAACAGCATGTGGATGTACGCTCAACAGACAACCAATACTGACCCAGATATTGCTATACAACCTGTCACATCGAATTCTCTTTGAACGGATCTACATAAACGGGAGCCTTAGTATGTATATGTATGTATGAATATCTTCGCTGTACACTGCACAGCGCCGTGATAAATAGACACGCGTGTAAAAGTGATAACTTCCAGAATTAAATCAAACGAGGAATTGATACACCTCGCTCCAACAAGCGAGTTGCTGATTGAAATTCGCACATTTTCTCTATTGCAAATATAATTCTAAGCATATTTTGATGACTATAGTTAATATCTTGAGTAGCAAAATCATTAAAATTAGTACTACTACTAGCAATAGGAACTTATATAGAGAGAAATGTGCTATTTTGAAAATCTCAAAGTATTAGATGAGCTGTCAATGATTTTTTGCAATCCTATGTATATAGTGTGAATTGAATGCAGCACATAATGTGGAGGTTCGCAATATATTATTAACTAAAGTTCCAGATTATAATGTTAGAAATGACTGAAACTGTGCGTTTCGGAGCTCTCTACAACTTCGTGGGCCAGTTGCGCTCCAGTGGAAACTGATCCTTTCATTTTTTTAGTTACCTCAATCAGCGTTATCGTGTTATATGTAGTTCACAACCGTGGACAAGTTTGCGCGTTTGAATTACCTTGAAATTGTACGTTAAACCTGCATTATATTATTTTTATTTTTAATTATTATTATTAATATCATTATATGAAATAACTCCTAAAGCTTGTAAGTCAATGATCTGTAGAATTTCAGGTAATGAATTTTATGATGTAGTATATATAGTCATGTCTTACTGTAATTATATATTAAGTAATTATATGTATGTACCTCGCTCCAGAGTGGAAACCTGAATTGGAGATAACTTTCCATGAATGGGTCAGAGCTATTAAGAAAATAAATTTGAAAAGTGCTAGTTAAAAATTGTGCAAATTAAATAGTTGTGCTGAGTGTACGAACGCGAAGGCCGTTAGTAATTACGTACTGTAATTACAGTTAGATTTCAATATCTTTAGAATGTGTATGTATAAGATATGGGACCATGCTTTACGACCAAAGCAAAATTGATTTTTGCTATAGCGTTTGGAAATAGCACATCGTGTCAATATTTCTAATGTACGTATATACCGTAAGTTTGTCCAAAAAGAGTTGAAAGCATTTACATGCACACCGAAAAGGTCACAATATTGTTTTTCTCTCGTAATTATTATTGTTTTATGACAATGATCAATGCAGAATCAAAATAGTATTTGAGAGGAGACTTGTGTTTATGTGCGGACCTCAATCGATTAAAAACTTTGGGTGAATTCCTAGTAATATGTACGGCTACTAGATGAGCCGCAATGCTAAAGCTATATATTTACTCATCAATCACCGATTAATTAATCATCCAGGTTAGGTAAAAATTGAACGTGACTACCCTCCCGACATTCTATAGCAACTTTTGAAAGATATAACAAACTTCTCGCCCGCTCCTACATGTTTCCTAAAATGTTTCGTGAATGGAATAAGTATAAAAATCTGTAAGAAATGTCCTCATCAACAACACAATGTATAATAATAATTATTATATATATAGTTGTCGCAATTTCCCTTCAAGTCAACATTCAATCACTAACATTTTCTCACAACTATGCCGACAGAAGCTATTTGTTATGTATGTAAAACACGTATCATCACTTGACTGTATGAACAACACTAACTTCTATCAACGAATATAACTAGTACAGTTTAACCTAAAACACCACGAGGTCATACACGGGTTGTCGATACATAGCCCCGTAAATTACTCTCAAGTACACCTAAGTTATTTCTTTGATTTGCAGCTGTCGATATCTATGATTATACAAAAACATAGTACATTAAAAACTATAGATGAAATATAAGGCAAAGAAACTAAACATCTAAAATACTTATAGATATATAAGTAGTACTCTGCTATCACCTAAATAATTCATCGCGTAGCATTTAAAGTGTTCTTTTAACTCTTCATTCAGGTTTGAGACTTTTTGACATCATGCAGCAATTACACTTTTTTTTTGTCACACAACTTGAACTGAAATCGGTGCTGTGAAATCTGTATATTAAAATTCAAGATGTATTCGATAATCTCGAACAAAGCGCTTTAGTGTAATTGCAGCATCACAGAGCAAAGGTTGAGGAGGATTTTTGTTTACTAAAAACCATTTATTGATACTTGTCACATATATGCATGTAATGTATGTATAGTAAGACTTGGAATAATATAAGAAAAAACAGTAAAAAATGAAGAAAATAAATGAATATGAAAAAATTAAAGGAATATTCAAGTCAGTGTAGCAATATTACGTGTAAATATACACACTACTCATGTATAACTTCGCATGAATGAACCAACAAGTCAAGGCAAAAACTTTTTACATTATTTTCGTACAAAAAGTATTATAAGCGCACATTTTGTATGGTCGAGATGTGAAATCTTAAGCAAACAAAAACAAAAACATAAAAAAATTAAAACTTTAAAACTACAAAAAAAATATTCCAGCCAGGAAACTCTATGGTATCGAACCAATAATATGTAGAGGGATAGACAGTAGTTAAATTACTAATGCAGACAACAATAAAATAGGGTAATCGTAATAAAACAGACGAAAACTATCTAAACTCTCGGTAATTATAATTATCAGACACGATTCACATTTTTGGTGACGTGCAGTATATAAGCAAGGTACATAGCTGAGTTCACGTAAACTTAACAAATTATACTCATGGTTTTTTCATTTTTTTACTCTTAAATTTGAAGCAAATTGAATTATGCTATTTCCCTACCATTGCACGCAGAAGTTGTTATTCATTTATGGTGCCATAAGAAGATATATCACTCGAGTTTTGAAGAAACAGTTTAGTAGAGGCCACATCCTCTCAAATTGTTCGCTATGATAACATCAGTGACGGCGTCGAAGACAAACTGAATATTTGAAGTATCGGTAGCACAGGTCATGTGGCAGTAGATTTCCTTTGTCGTTGATTTGTTCTTGGCTTCAAACTGTGCTTGAATGTAAGCTGCGGCTTCTCCATATTCTTGTGCACCTTAACCGCAAATCAAAACATTCAATGAGGGAAAATCTTTACAAAAAAAACTGACAATGCAGTCACACGCTCATCATCAGCATTTACGTACACGATGGTTTAAAATAGATATTATGCGGGAGTATTTTTAACCAGAATTGCCTAGTAAAAATAAAAAATACGACTGCACAGACTTCACACCACCAAAGAGGGAGTTCAGAAAATGCACACTTTATTTAAATTCATGCTAATCTGTTATTGCCTGCCTGATAGAAGCAAGCTTATTTATCCAACTGATAGCTTGATAAACACAGAATGCAATCACAGAACAATTTTACGTGGTAGACTTCAACCGAAAATAGAATCCTGCCATACAATGACATGAAAGTCAATCCATCAGTATATAAGACTTTCGTCAGAGCGTTCTACCTTTTTAATTTTCTAGGAACACATCTAACTTTAGATTCTGACTAGATTAAAAAACAAATTAATTTTACCTGTGTATTCAGGAAAACAAATGGTCAGTGGTGATTTCTTAATCTTTTCTTCAAAGAGATCCTTCTTGTTCAAAAACAGGATGATAGAGGTGTCTGTAAACCACTTGTTGTTACAAATTGAGTCGAACAGTTTCAAGCTCTCCTGCATTCGGTTCGTCGTCTCGTCCTCGTGCAACACCTGAAGTAATTTAAAAATGATTTTTAGCAAAACTGTGTCACGTTAAGATTTTAAAACAAATAATAATTACCCTTCTATTCTAAAAATCTATAATGAAGTCATAAAATCTGTAGAACTGACCTGGTCATATTCGGACATGGCAACACAGAAAATTATAGCGGTCACATCTTCGAAGCAATGAATCCACTTTTTTCTTTCAGAACGTTGCCCACCCACGTCAAAGAGCTTGAAGTTGAGATTCTTGAACGAAAAGTGTACCTCTACGATTCCTGTCGTCTTAACTCGTGTGCGTAGAATATCTTGCTCCGTTGGTTGGTAATCCTTTGCACCCAGTCGGTCCAAGTCATCCAGAAAGCTGAAAAGAAAATTAAAATAGATAATTCCAATCTGATCGATGGAGCTCTAAGTAACCCTCTCACAGAATTTCCTCATTGATATGTCCTTACTATTTGGCAGAATCATTGAGCTGGTACTCGTTGGATCGACCGAAACATTCTTGAACGCCATTGTCTAGCCAGAGACGTTTCATAGCTGCCAGTAATTCTTCTGAAAATGGTTCCGTATCTTCCATACGTTGAATAACATCGAAAACCATTTTAGCATCGGACTGCAAATCATGTACAAATGTCATCATCATCATCTTTTGCCTCTATATAAATATAATAATACACGATGTGTAACGCACGCCAAATGAGTTGGTTCAAAGTTCAAAAACTGGACAAGCGAGTCCAATCAAAGGTATATAAGTTATACTTACCTCTCTTTCATTATTTCCAAAGTTGATTAAGAGATTGGGCATGGCTCTTAATATAGCTACTAGTGACTGTATAGTGTTGCTATAGACTACGGGACGATACTGTTTGAAGTCTTCCGATGTAAATCCACTCTCATGAATAATTCTGAAAACGTAGGATAAAGTCCATCAACAATAGATTCGGAACTAATACATAGCATGTCAGAAATGAAAAAAACATTCGAAGTTCGGTTACAACTGGAAGCCATCATTATTATTTGAGTTCTCCATGCAATAACAGAATCCATATTTTCTATTAGCGAGAAAACCTTTCAATTTCAAATGTAAGTAGGTATATATGTGTACATATACACTCCATCAACATCAAAATAGCGTCAACCGAACGTCACGATACTAAAAGCACGAAATAAACCAGCTTGGATGTTGCCCACATAGCATTACATTACAATGGTTGCCAATAACGAAATCGTCTATAATAGTTTACTGCTCAGTCCTCCGGGTTAACGGACCCCCAAATATGTATGTACACAAGTAAAATAACACGGATGTAATCATTTGGAGTTCATCAACGTCACTTTACCGCGCACAAATTAACCACGGAAACATGACAGCGATGTAATAAAAAGGCAAACCTTCCGTGTCATATGTATTTTTTGCAGGAGGAGACCCCATCGTCATAATATTTTCCAGCTCCCATTTGTAACCCGAAATAATAAGGAGGTAATAATACTTGTACAGGCAAAACATAGGGTTTTCCTTTCAAAACAAGAAAAAAACTTATTTGTGCCATTAGGCTAACAAAAGTATATTAATTAAAGGAAAAATTGCTACTGTGTAATTGCAGAAACTTTTAACAAGCGTATTTTGTGTATAGATGTAAAAATAATTATCCTTACTTCATTTGCTTGACTATTGTGCTCTTCCCTGATTCACCAGCACCTAAAATACAACAAAATAATTCATATAAACACACATTTTAGTCATATGAAAGGACCCATCCCGTTCCTATTTTACACAACCCCATATATAAGTATATATTTACATATATAAACATCAATTCCATGTAATTCCCAGTGAACATAATAGGAATAAAGACCACACTGCCCTTGAAACTATGAATGAGGATGTGGATAAATACATTAACCGCACTGAAAATCAAATGAGAAAGGGTTTGTGTAGTCTGTACTATCCGAATTTAGAGTCGAATATCCTTATTTGGTCATGCTATACAGCTTTATACACCAATTTAAATTCGACCAAATGACATCGAAATAGCATCATCCATTCAGAGGGTAACTTATTACTAGCCATGAAACTCTTGGCGTTGGAACAAGACATCAAAGAAATATTTCGTACTAAAAATGGCAAAATAGAAAAACACATACATATGGTAATTAATCCCTGTAACAAAAGAAGATAATCCAAGGTTCTTAGCCCTCTCCTGCTATTCGGAGCGATCATAAAAATGAACAAAGGCATGTAACGTGACCGATCATAAACAACAACGGGTCATGCTGACACCTGTGTGTCCTGAATAATTTCCAAATGACTAATTACGATGACTGTTACTACTGTACAGGAAGGCTGAAATTCTTAGTAAAAACTTTTCATATTAAGTGATTCGAAACTAATACCATATAACTTTTAAAAGTAATGGCAGAAGCCCAAACTGAATATAAAATAGGACAACTAACAGTTTTGTACGACCGCATAGTAATATACCAATAATAATACCCAATAATTATAGGCCAGGCTCGTTTGTTTTCCTCGAATCAACTGAAGTTGAGAAGACAGTCGTATATACATAGTAGATACTAGAAGATGAGTAGAGGGAGGGAGACAGAATAAGTGACAGAAGGGAAATGCATGCTTACAAAACAACAGGCAATGTCCTCGTGTCGGTTACCGTACAAATACGCATCCCAACAAGCACAATACAACTGTACAATGTCTATATCTGTGCATCCACGAGCCGTAGAACAATGTCTTTCAACAACTTCAATTACACCTCAATCCTATATATTACTGCATAACCCACATTACATCGTATTTGATTTAACGACTGAGCAAACCAATAGGGGAAATCTGACCCACGACAGTGAGTTCCTATGGTTTACTATTATTGGCGAGCAATAATAAATAAAAGCCAATTGAGTGACACAGATTAATAAAAAAAAACCTGTCGCTTCGCAACGATTTACGGCCCGTGAACGGCGGGTGCAATATGACAGCTCCAGCGTCGAAAATATAATTCATCTTCAAACTAAAAACTACAACCTTGGACAAGCCTCCAAAATATGCAGTTCTTTTTACCCCACGTAATATTGAAATAACTAAAGGTTTCATGATAAAAATCAAACCCTTAGAGGGCATTCTTCTTTAGACTTCATACTTTTCAGTGTTTAAAAAAATCCTGGAAACCCTCTTGAGAATATTCAACAAACATCCTGGTAGCTCCAAAATTGCCAAACCAATTCTACTTATTTACGCACCAATCACGGACACTAGCCGAAAGATCATATATTTAAATTTTTATTAAAGTCCCTGCACCTTTGCCCAAGTTATTTTCGTTAGGACAAACATATTAGTTTTAAAAAACTTGAGTTACTCCAAAACGGCTATATCGATTGTTTTCTTCTACGAATTCGTTCAAACTGTATGCCAAGGGACTAAAATTTCAACAAACTTGGACGAAGGGTTATTGAGTTATGGCGCAACCGGAAGTATAGGAACATTGGACTACGGATGTACAGACTTACGGACATACACTATTCCTTACGGGGCCGCTAGCCCTGCCCCTAAAAACGTTTATATACCATAATAAACAATGAATACATATATAGACACTTATATAAAAGTTATAAACAAATGACTGCACACACAAAGGATGAGTCAAACCAACAAAACATAAGGCATTATTATGTGCTATCAGTGACATCCCAGTGTCGTTATATGCAGAAGTCCTAAAACCTTCTTCTTTTTATTGAAATGCTAAGAATTTTAAGGCTGCAGATGATTGAATTAGCAAAGTTCCAGAGAAAGCTCACATCCACAAAGAATTCCGCCTTTTATCAGGTCAGAGGGGAAAGAATGCCATAATCACAATAAGAGTCAAGAGACTGCAGAGTTAATCACGACGCAGTACACTCAGCAGCAGGAAAGAAAGATAAAACGAACAGAAACCTTTGGCGGGTTTCATATATAGAGATGCTTGATTGTGCATAGAGAAAACATATTTTACCTATCTATATATAAGAAAAGGGTTGTGTAGAAACATATAAATCAAAGACAAGAACATATTTAGGTATAAGTATAGATACAGAATCTCTTGCCGTCAAATACACATGGGAGCTTTGTCATAACAAAAAGACTATCATCTCCGTAATCATATTTATCACCACCTGTTTATTTTTATTTGGTCTTTATTCCAGTAGTGCGGCCAGCCAATGGGACCCTACCTACTTACTACCCGTTTCCACATGAACAGCCATCATCTGATAATAAATCTGAACTGCTGTCAATTGAGTCATTACAAAATATGCCATTATTAATGGCTTGCAGGAGCTCCTTGTATAATTTCTGGGAGATGATCATCCATTCTAGTGGTTTATATACGCAGCTCTCAACGGATCCCTGACAGAATGTGATATATTTAGTGGGGCTGCTACTTTCACAAAAACATTAGACACAAATAACACACACACACACATTCCTTAACAAATTCTTCAAACTTGCTTGAATATCTTTTATAGTATAATAGAGTATAATATTGGAGTTACTAGGGCATCAAAAATACTTGTATCTGTATAAAGCATCTTCGTATCTAGGTATATCAAGTATATAGACATGCTGTATACATGTATTCATATCAATACAAAGTATACCAGAACCTATAATAGATAGTATCTACACAAGTACTATAGTAACATCTAGAGTAGAATAACTTCTAGAATCTTCATAATAGGCACGCCCGTGCAAGATACCATTTCATCCTCACGTACCATAATTCCCCAATTCCCAGTGTCAATTTCTTTGAATTTGAAATGACCAACTGAATTGATTCAAGTCACGGTAGTTTGTCAATCGAGGGCAATAAATTTCAATAATCCCACTGACAACTCGCGTACACATGACATAAACTTGGTAAAATGTTACAACTTAATCTTAAACAACGGCGAAGGAGAGAAGCAGAGCAAAGGACTTACCAAGGAGAAGTAGTTTGATGTCTTTGGCTGCCTGTATACCATCCTCTTTTAAATTTCTTTCAATTTGCTTAGACCGTGCCAGAGCAGCCCGCTCTTCCGCTGACATAGCGCAACCCATTTTTGTGACTGAAATCCAAACAAAACCCAAATTCAAACATTAAATAATTATTTTGATTGATTCCATTTCTATAAACAACAACATACTACTTTTATATTATTATCCGATTGTTATTACTTCCAGTTTTGCACAAAGATCGATACATGATTCCACAGTCGTTTTCAAGGAACAATATTCAATTCACAACAAAAAATTCTTCAAAATAATTGCACGATGTTTAATATTTCAAAACCTCCAGAGGGGGGGGGGGAGAAGACTGTATAGGAACAAATTACAAAGACTTTTATGTAGCTCAAATAATGTCGCTATATATTTTCGAGAAAAGTTCCCAATGCCCCAAATTCCCACTAGGACACGATTAATTCATGAGTTGTTAATAAACTAAAGCTGGATCATTTCACTTCCTAAGCGTATATACAAGATAAGTAAGCGATCGTTCGCAAGGAACGTTTTCGAAACTATAGAGCTTGGGCGGTGGTCTCCAATGCAACTGAGCCCGTCCGGGACAACGGGTAGTATAGTAAGTGTGAACACCTGAGTAGCAACAACTTGAAATAATGTCTTAGTTAGTACCTTTTTTAGACTACAAGAGAAACACACATACGGATTAACGATAACAGAACGTGCAAAGGTACAATATGTTTACGGAAATCGTCCGAACTGAATAAATTAAATGTCTGTAATTGCTGCTTTTTGCCGGGGATTACTAATTCAATTAGGTCCACTTATTCAGCGAGAAAGAGACATAATATATATGAGAGAGGAAGCTCAAAAACTGGAGTGGTTCCTTCCAACCTTTCTGGTTAGCAACTAACTTCCTACACAGATTAATATTGCGTTACTTCGAGCCCTTTTGCAATATTTACTGTACAATCACTTTTGGTTGTTGGTTATATTATGTTCTTCTCCAATAATATTTATTTGACTTGAGGAACTTATTTACTCAGTCAGTCAGTTCGATTGTGCAGTTTGGAATTTTCCTGACATTATATAGATAATATTTAATACTCCTGGTTATGATTTGCTATATAGGCCCCTGTACATGATAAGAATAGCCGTGCAGAATACAACGTTGTTCCCCGGGCGTTGGCTCTTCGCTCACTGTGTCGCGAGACAAGAAAAATCCCACTTTATTAGCTAATCAACTTTCTCACAGGTTCAGGAACATGTAATAAATACACATAACACACTTTCAGAAACCTACAGAGTATGTACATGTCATACATAGAACTGGACATGTGGCAATTTATCAGCAAGAGCACCTACTACCCAAAAAAAACTTTCGTCAATCATTTATTTAATGATGACCTTTTTCAACCTTTCGAATTTTCTGACCATATAGCTATAGCATCTTGTGTGTGTGTGTGTGTATGTATCTGTATATGTACAGAGGAAAGGGTCGATCGTTCATGATATTATTGCAACAGTTTTCATGAGCTAAAACGGTGTTGTTTGTGAATAGAAAGAGTGTGTACGTGGATATTTTTAACAAAAAACATCCGAGAGAATATGTAGGCAGGCAGCAACGGCCTAATTTAGATCAAAATCGAAGGCAAAGAAGTTGCCAGGCCAAGTAGTATATAGATAGCTGCTGGGAAAGGAAATCGGGCCAGTGCATGTGTGTGCGCTTATGTTATAATAAACAACCCATAGAGCCTCATTCGAAACTCCCATAATCGCCATGCAATCTAAAAATCTGGTGTATATGGAGTTCGCCGAGAAAATTAATGATACGGTTAATGGTTTGATAAAGCTTTATTAGAAACCTACACCCCAAGCTTGGGTTCCAACTTTAATGGAAGCTATAATTACCTAGACAATATGGACACACATTTAAGCTCCTTTCCTATACTATTTGTCAAAGTTGAAGTTATACTAACAGGTATACTGCTTCCCATCTAATATTCATATACTACACGTGTACTATCCTCTTGTTTAAATCCCAAATTAAGGTAACGACGCATTCAACTTTTCCACGAAATCCTCAACTTTTCAGCCTCAGCCTTTTCCGAGTTCAAAACCTCATACAATTATGCTTTAGAAGTCTAGAGAAGTCTGGATTGTACCTGAGAATCGAACCGGATTCCCAGACTCAAACTCACTCAACTCTGACACACACACACAGAGAGCGAGAGAGAGAGAGAGAGAGAGTTTCTCCATATCTCTCAAAATGTTTGTGGCCTCTGGAGATATAACCATGTAAAAGATCTGCGCCACTAAAAATCTGTTGCTGTATAAATATATCATTTAATGATATTACTCCTAGTACATACAATCTCTCTCACGATGGATGTACTGCCATGTTTACATTGCGACACATTGCAACATAATACCTTCATGAAGCGTCCGTACATTTCTTCTTCGTCAAATTATATCGCATCTTTGATATGATACACGGACAGGAATGTACTTTTGCTGTGTGAGGCTGATGCAGCTAACGGAGTCGTTTATGTACTACACATACACACATTTATAGAACCATAAATACAAAGGACATACTGGTTATACAAATTCGACGGCATATTTGCTCTCTGAATGCACAACATTTGCCATGTTTATACTTATACAACGTCCTCGAAGAGCAACCAAGAATTCTCAGTGGCTTTTAAAAACCGCGTTCGGAGAAGTAGGATTTTTGGCCAATTTTTAAAAGTACCTATGTAGATGTGGAACGGTGGGATTCAAGAAGCATATGGTATGTTCAATTTTGAACACACTAAAAAAGGAAAAAACTGGCAGCAAGCATAGTTGGAAGTTTTTCCCCAGCAAAAGGCTTTCACTAGTGTGGAGTCGTAGAGCAGCGCATACAAAAAACAGTATTGTATAAGAGAGGAGGATGACACACGCGTTATATAAGGATGTCTTTTTGTATTGGAAACTAGGTAGAAGAGACGAGAGAGAGAGAGAGAGAGGAACCCATAAGTGCCCTATGCTCTTCACGACATTATCAGTTCTCATTACAACTCGGTAAATCCTACTCTGTATATAGTTGTACACGTCTGCTGCTCCTCCACCATCAACTTCCATGGACGCATGATCTCGATCTACACATCATCCCGTTACACTTATTACTTCGCGTATCAGTATCTCCTCTCCATGTGTTCTCAACCCGTTCCTCTCCCATAACTTCCATATATCCCACACCTTATTTCCTCTCTTCGTCTCCTCCTCGTACAATTTATTTTGAAAGAGAGGGAGAGATAGCGAGAGAGAGAGAGAGAGAGAGCGAGCGAAACAGAGAAAGAGAAAAGAAGCAAAACCTTGGCAGAAGAACACGGTCTATTCAGGTATCGACAAGATATTATAGTCAGAGCTTCCTTCAACAGCTCCAAAATTACCACTAATGAACAAGCCTACAACTCAACTAACAACTCAATTATGCCTGCACGGATCCTCTCCATCCCTCTATTCTTTTGCTAAAGCTTTCAATCAAATTAAATTTCCCGGTATATTTTCACAAGTCTCCAGGCTAAGTAAACAAAATTATGACAGGAAAGAAGAATGTCAAAGCGAAATCGATCTCTCTATACCTTATCAAAGAGATGTAGACGACATGAGCTGAGTTGCAAGAAAAACTTTTTCATACACACACACAGACAACTAGACTAACCCAAGCACATCTATAAGTATTCACGTGTTGATATTATATACTTATAGATACCTATATCAGTTTTTACTGTGCGAAACGAGCGACTATAATCTTCCTAACCGCATAACCATTAACATTACAGATATACTATCTACATACACTGAAGACACTACAAGAAGCGCTTCGTTAATAATGTCTCAGCCTGCATATATATAACGATAACTTCTTGGTGAAAAAGTTGCGACTTAGTGATAGCGACAACGACAGCAGTTCCGACAACTGTTAATTCAGGCTCAATGCAAAAAAACCCTAATCTCATTTGACACTATACGGAATGTAATTATAGATAGCGTCTACTATAGGTGCAAACGTCCCTTAGGAAGCTTCCCCCGTAATCATTACTGCTGCACTGATGGATTTAAATAGCTACTATTATCGTTGATTGCATTCCTCCTTTCATGTTGACAACATCATCTTCAGGATTTTAAGCTTTGTAGTCAAAATTTTCAAACTTTTAACGCTGCAAAAATGAAAGCAGCTAAACTATTAGTGCCCAGAAATAAAAGTCTTCATAAAGTTTATTACACTACTTGCAGACTGGTAAAATATATAAAAACATATTGCATGACTAATGAAAGAGTGCATATTATTAGCGTTATTAGTGTGTAAAGTACTAAAACCATTCGCTCCGTCTCGGCGTCAGTCACATTATATTGTGAGTCCTTAGGAATTGATTTCAGGAAAATATATCTACAAATTGACTCCTTAAATTTCATGAACCTTAAAAATGAATGGTGGAAGACACGACTGGAAGAAGGAACTGATGGTGGCTACATAAAATAACACAATTTCCCGATTCTTTATTCATTCTCAACATGCACTATAGAATGGCGATGACGGAGGAGCCAACGTGGGCAAACAATCTCAACCCAGTTTGAAACATACATGAAGGAAAGGCGTCCTCATATAATTATGTAGAGTGAAAAATGAAAGCTGTATAGTCCGTAACAAGTATATATGTTCATCGATAAATTCCAACTATAGCAATCAAGAAAACAAACTAAAAGGAAAAATTTAGTGGATTTTACAAGCCAGACTACCATGAAGGAGACCTTTGTATCAACAGACTTGTAGTATAGGTGTATACAAAATACACATGGAGAGAGAGAGAGAGAGAGAGAGACAGGATGGCAAAGGATATGTTGCCTTCATTCTATGACCAGCATCGTCGTCATTTCCAACATTATAAACTACAGCACAAACTAAATAAACAACCTAAATATCACAATCCCCTTTAAACGTTAGTGTTCAATGTCTGTATTAAACACAAGGATAAGATTCCCAAATATGCCC
This sequence comes from Lipothrix lubbocki, assembly GCA_034696945.1. Lineage (NCBI taxonomy): Eukaryota > Metazoa > Arthropoda > Collembola > Symphypleona > Sminthuridae > Lipothrix > Lipothrix lubbocki. Next base: position 14,670 of record JAQGAK010001140.1, read on the forward strand.
CGACCTGTCTGTTCTATAATAACGAACAAGGACAAAAGCTTAAAAAATGGATGTGTGAGTTAAGAAGAGCCATACGAGTCAGAAAAACAAGAAATCAGGGCCTCAAAATTCAAGAATTTAAATTTAAATGAAAAATTAAGATGAAATTCAAGAATTAAATCGGAATTAAAAAACTAAACACAAAATAGTCATTTCAATGAATTTAAAACAAAATCAAAACATAAAGCGGTGTAGCACCGGCGGCCTCCTTGGGCAAATAAGCGTTACTCAAATCGTCAAATTATCATTAAATGCCCTATAGCATTTACGTGAAACAGAGTCAGAGATTAGAGATTCAAATGTGCCGGAAAATTCAAAGATGATGGTAGACAATGGAAAATGAATAAAACCTAGAGAGGCGCTAACATAATCCCAGTATTAATATCCAAGTATAATATAAGTACATAGCTCTAGTGCACTGACAGTTGATAGTATTAAAAGCTGAAATTCTAAGCCACCGTTACTTTCCGTGCACTGTAAAATGGCAAAGAGACTACATATATAAACTGAACTAAAATGACTAAACTAAATTAAATAGAAACACCGACAGTAACAATTTAGAGAATAACAGAGGTATACAACAACACAACAAGAAGTGAGTCCGAAAATGGTGAATTACCTTGTAATAAGACTATAACAGACAGACAACACTACTTAGTTTTGGATTTTGGATAGCGGAGAGAATATACGAGAATACTGTTTTTTTTTGTATTTTGTGTGTTAGGTAAATCTACTTTCAAAACTTCCGGTGTCACGGGATTATTTTTTAAACTATTGAATACAGAGTCGAAGGTAGTAGAGTCAACACTATGCACTTAGAACTAATGTAACAATGGTAAAAGTTGGGCCCTTGACTTTCCCTGGCGTGTGGTAAGAAAAAACCTTTTTCAAAGTTTTTTAACGAGCCCAGACTATATAAGGGTGCAATGGATTCCTGGAGAATTATTCACTGATGCAACGGAGTCAAGTTGACAAGAAGTTATATTTATCGACAATTGTTCCGAGAAATAGTATTTATGATTAATATTACATGGTAGACTATTTGCAAAGGATAAAAATCCCGATGCAAGATTTTCTGTAGGTGTTGAGAACAAGGAAGGTTTTTGGAGAATAATATAATTGAAGCGATAGAGAAAGACCACTCCCTATCGTTCTTCCGCTCTCGTGGTGGAGTTCACAACCGACAGTTGAATGGCTTTCCGAGAACAGTGGAAGTTGCACGGAGTCAAAACTCTCTTATATAAGTTATGTGCCGTGCGTGGAAATGTCCAACCCGGAAAGTCTCAAGGTTTTAAAATTTCCACACAAAAAAAACAATTTCAAAAAAATATCTACCAACACTTTTGGGCAAAATTTCTAAATTGCGACAACTCCACGGGTGGATTTTATCTCTTGTCAAGCAACTCTTCGAGTGTGGACTACAGAAAGGAATGGGGAATATCAGGGAGGAATTTCAACTCAGTTCGGACTGGAACAGTCTCTCCTACTATACACAGGAGTCACACAACTATGTTAAGAGGGAAAAGTTGGCCAACAAGGATGAAAGGCTTGCTTTTATGTATAGAAGGGTAGCCTGGAAGGTTGTCTACTCTCTCGCAGAATGGAGAAAGAGCATAGCTATTGTGTGAGGTGGGTTTTACGTTACCCATGGCAACCGCATCAAACTAGTACGATGAGTTTCTGCCATGCTCAAGTCAGTACACACATGACGTCAGCCACCCGATCGATCACATAGAGAGAAGAAAGAAGAACCGCAAGCAGATTCATTGATAGCCGGAGACGCCAGACGCATGAGTTAAAACTCCCGAGAACTCACTTGTAGCTCAATGTATCTCCTTCCATACCATAGTTCATATCTCAATACATCTTATGTAATGCAATTTTCCCAAATATAACTTACGTTTAGAGTCATACTACCCCTTCAAAAATAATATCTTATACATGAATCTTATCAGGGAAGTATGCTTTTATATATGTACTTCCATGTAAAATTATACTCAAATATATTTTATATATAGGTATTTTATATATACTCAAAATCCCATAATATATTTCAATAACGTACATGTGTATATGTATCATTATAATCGACAAACTTAATACAATGGTAAATAATTACCATTATAGACAGCATATAAGTATTATAGAACTTTATGGAGAAGAATAATATTTGAATACCTTTTATGCAGTATCATAATACCTGGTAAGCGTAAACGTGTCATAGTGCTGAAGTGCCGAAAACCTAAACGTGCTATGTATCACTGAAGTGCATCGCATAATGAGGACATGATATACCCGAAACCTATCCGGAGCATTATAAACCTCAGGATCTTTTTTCCTCTCTCTCTCTACTTCGTCGACTTCGACTTGTTCCATAAGTTTCAGAGCGTATCGGGCAAAATTTATTAGCTGCTCCATAAGACACAAAGTCAACTGTTTATAAAGCCCTGAATGGGAAACTACAGCTCGGTTGTAGAACAATGTCCCAAAGCTTCTAACATCTCTCTATATAAGTCTTTATTTCACTATGATGGGACTCATCTTTTATGGTGAAAGTGTCAGATTTTAACTTTTGCTCCAACAGACTTGCTCCTTTCCAACTTTTCAAAATTAGGTTAAACGCTACAACGATACAAAGTTTTTTCCCCCTTTACACCAACAGATTCCTTTTTTTTCATGACTTGCTCTTTACTACACCTAAACCTAAAGTATACAGCACAACCTTCAACGTTATCTACACCCGCCAGAAAATCGAGACCTTTTGGTACACAATGCATGTTACCTACTTCGACATCCTCTTTTGCCACACATGTCGGCAAACATGCGAAATAACGTCCAAGCACGAAATAAGAGAAAAAGGTCTTGTCATATACTCAAAGCCAGCCAGTCCAAACAGTATTCGGATGATGCTAGTGTGTCATATGGTAGCACATTTGCAATTTGAGCATTAAAATATAGACTGCCAAGAGGAATTCTCATCCCTTTGATATTGAAAGGCTGAACGCTTGAAACGTTGATGAAATTGGATTCGACAGCCTAAGGTGACAACAGTAGTTGTTGTGTAAACATGTTTGGAATAGAGTGAAGACAAAATCCAAATATAATTGCATGTTCAAGTCTTTTACAGATGATTACATTCTATAAGTATATGAAGAGTTACATGAAGGAAGGCACACTTCGGAGAATGGGACTACAAGAGCATGAATATGTGATGATGATGGAAGTAAATAACATGTGGAAAGTCAAATGAAACAGTCGAAATTGAAATTGTCAATTAAGCTAAATAAAAGATCAAGGAAATGTAAGACCTTCGCAGGACACTCGACTCCGAGTTTTATCGCTTTTGTCGTTTTGAATTTCAACAAACACCAGTATTTAATTAAACTTTCACATTTCGTAACAACTTGTAGAATGAGATTTTAGGTTCGAATTTCACCACTTCTACCAAACCTTTTCACATTTTAACCCAGCCTTTTCAGCTTCACTTTACCGTTCTACTCCCACGAACTTCTATAGCTCATATATAGCCAACAAAATCATTATCTGACTTGTGTCATGTATTGATGTTTGCATCCCAACTATTTTTTACAGAAAGTTCAAAGATAAAGTTTAATAAGTCACAATTATACTGTATCTTAATTTCTTTTATAGATACTAATTACACTTGCTATATACTTAGTTGGTCTAGCTTCGAGCCCTAGAGCTATAGGTACAGTATACCAGTTAGTGCTGACTGTTGACATGATTTATATTTAATTAATACTTACGTCAGACCATTGCTGAGAGCATTATTACGAACATCAAATTGTTTATACAGGGTACTACAATACTAAATAATACTTTTCAGTTAGTGGATGCCTAGTATAAAAACAAATTCCGCTTATTTACAATGCAACATCGGAATAATGGAGATTCTTTTAATAACACAAATCACAATACTAGGGAAGCCGAATGAAGTTATCATTGAGATATTTGATAGCGTATGCTATTGTAGAAAAATTAATTATTTTTTGTCTCCGTTACGCAACTACCTATCAAAATAGGACAACAACGAAAAGCACAGAGGCTCATGCAGGCGGTGATCAGCAAAGGAGCCCTGCATACATGCAGCTTGTTTCTGATTCATGATCACCTGGTCGGTGGATGATTTCCAATAAGCTAAACGCCTACCAAAATCTCTGTGATGTATGTACAATAGTTAGACAGCATGTCCTTTGTCGTTTTAGCTTTTCTATTAACAGACCTGCTGTAAGTAAGGTAGTGATACAAAATCAATACCTACCATAATTACAGTAAAAGTTTCAGTATTTACTGAAACGCTAAAAGCAACTTTACTCTTGAGACTCTTGACAGTTATACGCGACAGCTATGCTCTAAGCCTGTGACTTTCCGGCAAATAGCTGACGATGGATTTTATCAAAATAGTCGTCATTTATGTCATTATTTTTTGACAAACGGACAGCCATAAAAAGATTTCGCGTCCTGCCTTCCCAGAGTATTTTTCTTTGGCATACAACAACAACCAGCAATGTTCTCACAATTGTCACAAAGTCACAATCACAATCCTTGTCATTGCAATAATAATATACCTCCTACATGACTTTCATAAAGGAGTCCAGTCCAGTCATACCATAATTGAAATATTGTTAAAGGATATTTTAATCGGATGCTATACTGTCAGATCTACAGATCTAATAAATTACTCCAGAGAGACAAACCTGTTGGTGTTTGATTTGAAGATTCCAGCATTAATATTATTACCAACTGTCAGTATCCCGAAACTGGAAAGTTTTCTATACAAAGAGATTATTCAAACTATTACTAATTTACTATCTTCACAATTCTACATCCAAGTCAGATTAATGACGTTAAGCTCCTTACTGATCATGCTGAAATTGGAACAGAAAATGTAGTAATAGGTTCGTTGTTAGTAGATTAGAAGTCAAAACTAAAAACTTAGGATGACAGTAAGCAAGAGATTCACGTGAAGCTCGTCAAGACAATTTAGATTGAAGCTTAAACAGGTTCCTATAAGTTAACATAATAGCATAACATTTCAAAATGACAAAAATAATAACATTATCGACGGAGCCGGAATATAACGACAATAATAAAATTATCGACGGAGCTGAAACAAAATGACAATAATCAAATTACCAACGAAGCGATGAGAGCAATATGGAAATAATAAAGTTATCGATGAAGATGCAAAATGAACGAAGAGAGAGAGAGAGAGATTTTATTTCGTAGAAACCATTATATGCATAGTGTGTGCCCTTCATCACAAAAGCAATTAAGTAGTAAAATAATAATAAAAAATTATCAATGAAGATGCAAAAAGGACTGTAATAAACTACTCAAATAAGATAAAATATCAATTTACCTACTACAAAAACTCATAAAAATAATAAGTAATAAAATTCATAGTTCATAGAGTCATCTAAGTAACTATTTTAAAAAACACATAAAAATAATTACTTGTGAATCTCATCAAGGATCGGCTTACACCCTTAATTACCTCCAGTTCAGCTTTCCTAAAGACTAAACGTATACTAACAATAAGCGTATAAATATGCTTAAAAAATAATTGTCAAATCTATAAAGGTTGACATCCGAAGAAGTACTTTACACTTATTTTTTTATATACAAAAAGCAACAATAAAACTCGGAACAATCCGATTTATGTATACTCCGGCCCTACACTCCGTGTAAGAATCCTGGTTCTCAATATTGCGCCAGTGTCCGTTGAGACTCCCAGCGTCGCCAGGCGAGAACTCTTTCTATAAATCCCTGCCCCTGCCTCATTTCATCTCCGAATCATAAAATTACTGCAAAACAATTCCGCATCCGCAATCTTCATCCATCCAACAACCTCCCAATCCTAATGCAAATCTACTCCGACAAGAACTGTTACATATATACCTGTTTTTGCAACTATGTAAACCTGTTAATGCTGATAATGTCATAATGCTAAAAAGCAAGATCCTTTTACTATCCGCATCCGTATACTCCACCAACAATATACTAAAGTTTACAACCGCGCGAATATTCCGAATAAGCATCATTAAGCATTCTTTATAGCTCTAAATGAAAACTAAACAAATCTCCACACAGAATTCCTTTTTACAATTATTTAAAATTTATTTTACAAAATTCTATAGCCAAACAAACGACTGGGAAGGTACATACATACATATGCAAGGTATGCCATTTACTCACAAAAATAATGAAATAACTGACCAAAACTCACCTCAAACTCCTCTCCTGCCTGTAGCAAAGTGTATAGCAACAAGATCAAACCAATCCACAAAAGATCGACAATCAGTGAATTCCCGTTATTTTAACACAGCCCGACGATCTCCGATACTCATAAATACTTTATTTTTACTCTTTTACTTTTTTTTACAATTTTTTACAAGAAGTCAAGTGTCCGTTCCGCCGATTTCCTCTCCACTCACCAAGCAACCCGCTTATTAAAATTTTATATAGTCCAACTTCTTCTTGCCCAGGAGCTTAAAATAAAAGTTAAAATGGCCAAAAGTTGAAATGGTCAAAAGTTAAAATGGTAAAAGTTAAAAAATGGTGGGAAATGGACGATAATCGGGTAACTTCCCTAAATAGAAATCAGAGGTGAGAGCGTGAGAGATAATGATGATTAAAATTAATACTTTTTCAATTCTCAATATTAGCAAACTCTAATAATATCAACGGGAGTCCAGACTCCGGAGCGGAGAGATTGTATAGAATCGGATCTATCGGGAATTCGGGATTCGGTTATTTGAGTATCTCCAGTCTCCAGTGTCTATACAACAGGAGGAGAAAAGCTGTAAAAAAAACGCTTTTTTCCCCAACTTTCTGTCTGCGAAGCCGATGAAACGGACTGTGGCGAACTGGCTTTCCCGCTCCTTCAAAGCTCCTGTGTGACGTCACGCGCGTCACGTGCTCCGCCACAGCAGGACCTTTTAGCATTGCGAGGAGAGGAGAGACTTTTTGACCCGCACGAGCAGATGTCTGTTCCCTTCGCACATATAATGGCATAGCATATTCTAAGGATCCTAAAGTACCAATTTCTATACCTTCAACCTTGAAATTAGTACTTTTTGATACTTTGCCGACGATATATAGAGAGAGGAGGAAATTGTTGAGGGAGATCCCATAGTACTAATTTCTGTATGCTTGCAACTTATAAATTTAGTACTTTTTGATACTGACTACATCCTCCGTGCTATATAATGAAGTGAAGGAACGGCTGGGAAGATCCATACGGGACATTTGGATTTTGGAATGAGCAGTGTCACCTGCTGGGGCGGCCGCGGACAAATTCCGTCTTAGGGATTTCTCAATGGGTTTAACTCTGTTGTTGTTCTACATGGGCTCTGTTATAACTCTGTTTCTCTGTAGTGCTTTGCTTATGGGATAGAGCTTTTCATATGGGAATTTTGTGAATTTTCGTGTTGTGTAAAGGGAAACAGTAGCAACAGCAGCAGCAGCAGAAGAGCAGAAAGAATAATACAGAAAAAGAGATCGACTGACGACAAATTCAAATTCAATGACTTGGTAATATTTTTCTCATCATGTTATTTTGTCACAAAAGACTTTAATATAATATTTCTGCTGTGTGTGAGTTCTGTTCTATGTGAGTGAGGATTTGAGAATTTATTAACAATTTTGTCTTCATCATCATCAACAACAACAAAGAACTGCTGATCTTTATTATTAATGTCCTGTGTGCTCTTTTAAATATAAAAAAAAATTAAATATTTTAACAAAATATTTTTTGGTCTTCGTTCGACTCTGAATATTGTTCCTTCGTATTACAGTATATATAAATAAGTTATATACATGTGTGTGTGTTTGTGTGAGTGCAATTTATTATATTTTGTTCCCTCATTCTGTTCTTCACTGTCTTATTATCAGTCTTCTTCTTCTCAGTAATATCTCATCATCAATGTTGCAGGATTTGCGAGTACAAAATCAAAGGATTTAGTAAATTATTATTAAAAGGAAATATATAGGACGCGGAAATATTAGGGATTTGTATCACAGAGGAAAGAGTTGAAAAACCCTTGATGGCCGTTCGTAAAATGAGTGTTCCAAAGGGTTCGGATCAGCCCGTAGATAAAATTAAAGAGCTTTATCCACTAGTAAATGAGGTTGAGACTCCTCTGCCCCGATCCTGGAGTCCCAAAGATAAATTCAATTTTATTGGACTGTCTCAGAATAATTTGAAAGTGCATTACAAGGGTGAGTTGGGTAATTTTTATTTTTTGACATCTTTCTAAACTTAATTCTAATCTATAAGTATACTTAATTCTGTAAGATTTACATTCCTTAGAATTTATATATTGGAATTGCATGCAGAATGGGACGGAGCTTGGGAATTGATATTGAAATGGAAGAAGCCATTTGAATTGGAGGAATTCATTTTCAAAGGCTCTATTTGTACAATGTTTTTAGATAGATATGCATTGGCTTTTACGTGGTGAACATGGGTTTTTAGAAGTTATTGTGGTTAGTCACTGCCCCATCTGCGATTCTGATGCGTATTAACTGAAATTACTGTCCCATTCTGAGCACAATTCTAATGAGGTTAAAGACAAGTTGAAGGACGTCATTATATACTTATTAACTATATGTATGTTTTCTTTTGTGTACAATCTTAGGTCATGGAAAAGGCCATAAGGATGCAGCTAGTGTACGTGCTACGAACTCAATCCCCGCTGCATGTGGGCTCTATTACTTCGAAGTGAAGATCATCTCGAAAGGACGAGATGGGTATGTGGACTTATGTTTTGATGGATTTTTGTTTTAAAAGTAGCTGTTTGTTTGATGTGTCCGTTGTTGTTTTGATGTGTGTTTTTGTTTTTTGTTAATTTGAGAATAATTAATTGGATTGGGAATCTTGAGAGCAATTTGTTAACCAAATCAACTCGGGTCAGCTGTTTTTCAGGGTTTTGAACTGTGGAGTGGAGTTTATATAGTACATGTACACAGTACACACGTATGTTGGTGGGATGTAGTAACTACTTTCGTTATGGTGATGATGACTTAAGGCAAGACGGAAAGTGAAACTTACCTAATATCAGCTGATTTTGGTTGGAAGCAACTGACTGATTTTGGATGAACTATGTCAAAAATATTTTGGATAATCTAGGTCGAAAATATTTAGAGTAATGTAGATTGAATATTTTGGATAATCTAGGTCGAAAATATTCAGAGTAATGTAGATCAAATATTTGGGATAATCTAAGTCGTTGAGACTATTTAGAGTAACGTAGATCGAATATTTTGGATACACAAAGTCCGGAATACTTTTGATAGTCGAGATGTTTTGGATACTGAGTACTAAGGCGAGAATATTTTCAGTAATCTGAACGAGAAAACTTTGGATAAGCTAGTCAAGAATATTTGGGATAATCGAAGCCAAGAAGACACGTCCTGGAATTAGGATGTATATAACACTTGTATCGCTTGTGGCTTGTTAAACTGGGATTAGGAAAATTTTGTTTCAAGTGATGTTGTTTTGAAGTAAATGACTCATGTAATTTTTCTTTTTGTCAGAGTCTGACAGTTTTACTTTTACTGTATTCCAAGTTCCCCAGTTTGTGAGAGCTTGAATGTAATAGCAGTTAGTGATCCTAAAATTATTAAAATCGCCCTACTTTTTATGCAAATTGTAAACTATAAAACTAACTACGTAAGTATTGCTACTGTTGTTAGTGGCAGAGACAGTCGTAGTAGTAAGTATGCCCAAACAAGTATATGTCCCTTTAAGGAACGCCAAGGAGGCGATGTGTGACGATAACAAGTGATTATATATATATACATGATTTAGGGTATATGTAATTAATTAATACTTACACGTTTACGTGGACATTACATTATTTTGAACATCTTGATTTTCTTTGTGTACATGAGCTTCACTATTGGTTTAGAAAATTGACAATGTTTCGAAGGCTGATTAATGTAGTGGTTGTTAATAAAACTTTGCTTGGTAAAACGTGTTAGTCTTATCATTGTACGTACTAAGTTGTACTAGCACGGCTAGTACGAGAATTTGACGTAGTTTTTTCCTGGTAAACGTCAAGCCGCAGTCATCGCTTTGCTTAGTAAATATCAGCTGATTTGACGTAATTTATGTGGTAGTGGGATTACTCAGAGCAGGACTAACGTGTGTAACATTCGTGTTCATACATATAACGAGTATAAATCACCGTACACGTACAATAATTTTAAAATGAAGAATATAAACATGTATTATGAAACAAATCACCATATTAGTATACATTAAAGTACAGATACGGAGCTTGAAAAAGATGTTGTTGAAATTTGGAGCAGCAATATTAGAAATAATATTGACGTTCTCGAAATGTAATCGTTGTTTGACTAGGTTATTTAGCCTTATAGATATAAGTTGGAACAAGTATGTACATGAAGATATGATGCAGCAATTTAATACATCCGCGTATACATATATACTCGAACTTTGAAGAAGTTTGTACTTTATGAAGATGTACAAATTAATTGCGTATTATATTAGTCAAAAGTTAAACACATTCTGATTTCTGATTGATCGTTTCTATTCTAGGTACATGGGTATCGGTCTGTCAGCATCTGGAGTCAACATGAATAGGCTCCCAGGCTGGGATAAGCACTCGTATGGTTATCACGGAGATGATGGTCACAGTTTTTGTTCCTCTGGCACTGGTCAACCTTATGGGCCCACCTTTACTACTGATGACATTATTGGTTGTGGTGTCAATCTACTCGACAACACTTGCTTCTACACGAAAAATGGTCATCATCTTGGCATTGCTTTCACCGATTTACCTGTGAGTGGACATTAATTTCATGGGAACTCATTTACAGTGTTTTAACTCGTAAATTCTCATGTACTTGAGTTATCACGTTTTGTGTATTGAGTTGATTGTAAGGTAATTCTACATAATATCCGTGACAAGACGTCATTTTTGACTGGTCAAGATTTCTAAAAGTTTTGTTTAGATAGGTGGAAGTGTTAATGCTATTTGATACGGTGAAAGAAGCCTTTTGTTGAAATTACTCAAATAATTTGTTGTTCCATTTTGCTGTTATTTTCAAAATAATCAATAATAATATATTGTTTTTTAGCCTAATCTGTTCCCCACCGTGGGATTGCAAACTCCTGGAGAAGTTGTCGAAGCTAATTTTGGACAACAGCCTTTTAAATTTGACATCGAAGATATGATTAAGGAGTTAAAAGTGAGAACGCGTATCACTATACAAAGGTATCCCATTCCTGATAACTACAGGAATTGGGAAGGAATCATGAACAAGTAAGGTTATAAATTAGCATTTCAGTTTAAAATCAACCTGTCCTGTACGGCAAATAAATCATCTCTTTTCTTTTCAGAATGGTGATGTCATATTTAGTGCACCATGGGTATTGCTCAACAGCCGAAGCTTTCGCCAAAACCTGTGGACAAGCCGTTGCAGAAGATTTGGTATCCATGCAAAACAGACAAAGTGAGTGGTGCTTTCAAAGTTTAGTGGGTTTATCAACGAAATATGGCTTTTTTTATGTTTGACCTACCTAAATCTTGGTCCAGTGTTGTTCTTTTGTTTGCATATAAAACCTATTAATGTTTTTAGAAATCCAACGTTTGGTTCTGGATGGGAACATACCAGAAGCCGAAAGGGAAACTAAGGAATTGTACCCAAATCTACTCGAATCAAATCCCGATTTACTCTTCGCTCTCCGTTGTCGCCATTTCGTAGAATTGGTTGGGCAGTCCATGAATCGCAAGTGTAAACCCCTAGCGCCTATAAACATCGCCGAAGTCCATGAAAATAATATGTGTAATGGTAATGCACTCAAAGTTTCCAATTTTGAAACGTCCGCCTCCAAAATAGGATGTTGCGATGACATGGAGATAACTTATACAAACGGTTTCGTAAATGGATGCAGCGGCGGCGATGAACACATGGGTTAGTGCCCTATAATAGTTACTGGTTGTCTTAATACTTTTTTACCGAGATACCCAAACCCTACTGAAGTATTTTTGAAAGTAAAGTTGTATAAAACGTTGGTTTTAGATGTTGAAATTTCGTCGTCTTCCTCATTAAAGAAGTCTAACAGTTGTTCGAATTCGTCCGTACTTTCGCACGCAGAAACGGAAAATGGTCAGTATGATCATCATCAGCCCCATAGTAATTCAAATGATAGTTTAATGGTTGGTACTTCGGGGAAATGCTCAAATCTTGAGTCCACTGCTTTTAATAAAATAGGTAGGTCTTCTAATATGAAAATATATGTAATATCTTAATCAGGTGTGATGTGATCAGGTTGATTGTTTGTTTGACACTTGTTTGAATTTGCAATTACAGTGACCAGTTTGAGTGCGGTTGAGCAATTGTTGCAAGTGGGAAGAGAGTTGCAAGCTTTAAGCGTGACCATGCGTCGGATGTATGGGTACAATGAAAATAATAAGAAATTACTAGAGAACGCTTTCAGTTTACTTGCGTATGCGGATCCATGGGATTCACCAGTTGGTTGGCAGTTATCACCAAGGCAGCGGGAGCCTGTTTGTGCTGCCTTAAATTCGGCAATTCTACAATCTATTCAACTACCTAGAACACCGCCACTACAAGTGGCTCTACATCACGCTCATCTGCTACTATCTCAACAAGCACGATCAGGGCTTGGTGCTGGTGCTTTCATTGATGTCGGTTTTCAAGCAGACTTTAAAAAATGATGGCCTTGTTTTTTAAGAAATCTAATATTAATTCTTATTTACATACGTATTACATAGGAACTGGAAGTAATGAATTTTGGTGTGAGTATTGTGAAATTAGCTGGAAGAATTGAAGTTTATATTAATCTAGACAGTATGTCTGCTAACAGTACTTGGCGCGGTATCTAAAAATAATATGAAGTAGTATTAGTTCTCGAATGTATCTACGACTACAAATTTCTCAATTAAGTCTAGCCTAAACGAACTAAAAATAATGATAAATTTTCATAATCGTAAAAGTTAGAAGACTTGTTTTGTGTTGAATAACAATAATAGGTTGATGAAAGTAATAATAAACATTAAATTGTAAGTCAAAATTTTTACTTGAACGCATCGAAAGCAAGTATTTACCAGTTTGTGAATTTTATTAATCTTTTTGCAGTTGTTTTCGTACGAAAAATTGCGAACAACTTGAGGTACACGTTTGTAATCGTCCGTAGTGTGAAAATGTTTATGAGTTAATTTTTTCAGGAAAGTTAATTACTAAATTTTAATAATCAAGTATTGGTAAAAGCCAAACATTCATAAATTAATATTCTCTACTGGAAATTTATTTTTGGTAACTAAATTGAATTTGTTTAACTCATGTACTTCTAGTATTAAATTAATTAACTACGTTACAGAAGCGCCAGGGTCGGTTCATGTCTTATGTAACAATGAGTAAATTAAAGGCAGGTACTGAAAACAGTAAAAGTTTTGCTCGCTATTAATTCCAATGAAACGCACAGTTGTGAAAATAATGTTTTAGCAGGCTGTCATTATTAGATAATCACTCATCGTGTAGGCTATAACAATTTTTGTAATAAAATAAATTGGGGGTGTTTGCTTGATACACTTTATGTGGTTTCTCTACCTCTACAACATTTAACAGTGAATTAAAGTATATGTAATTTCGAAGTAGAAACTTGGCCTTGTCATCGCAGTGGCTATGGTTCGATACGTTTTGCACTGAACAAACGAGAATTCCTAGCTCACCCACTAATATTTTTGTACACCTGGAATGTACGAAGCCATTTGTTCGTGTAGAATTTTAGAGTAAACGCAAAGATCCCTTGCTCTTATTAGCTATTAAGTACTACGTCTAATATTGGGGGCTTACTAGCTCCCATTAATAGCTATTCCTAGAACTTCAGTAACCATTGATCATAGCCTGAATTTAACGGGTGAATTAAGTGGGTTTCAGCCTTAAAAGTTTATTATTACGATATAGTGGTAATATTTCGAACAATAAATATTAGCAGGTGCACCAGGAGAGAAATGATTTTGTAAAATCGCCAACGTTGACAACGATTATTTGCCCTTAATCTCATTAAGAATTCGTGCGAAAACGAACGTATGTTGTGACTTGAAAAATATTTGACTGCGAATTAAGGTTTTCAACAGAAAATTTCTGGAGGTAGTTTAAAATCATCTGTAGGTCAATTTACCCCTTATCAAATCACTGTGAATGGCGAAATTTGTGATAAAACTTAAAAGAACTTCTTCGCCAAGCGTCATGTTTTAAAGTTGAAGGATAATAATAATGCATAATTAACTCAAGTACTCCACTACGTGGTTATGTAGGGTTTGTTCTTGTAGCAAAGCTAGTAACCTGTGTAGAGGGACTTATAGTTATGTCAGGCTCCATAGTACAAACGCGATAACGATGGATGCCTAAATAATTAAAATACTTGAATAATAGTATTTAGATCTTATTATGGAATACAATATATAAATTATTGTACGTTGATTTTGTGAATACCGTTCGTGAGTTCTCTATATAATCAATAATTAATTTAATTATGTATTGACCAATATGATTACTTTTCTTGCAACTTTAATTTTATACGTGCATATGACGTACACTCGCTGCGTAAAGCTGCTAGACAACCAGTGTATAAAACTGTAACTATTATATTATTATTATTATACTCAGTATCGCTTGTTTTAATAAAATGCTGATTTATGGCCAAAGTCGTATTTCTTATCGCTTTGTACTCCTTTCTCTCTTGGTTAAAGTTTAGATATCTATCGATTTTTTAAATCATTAATGCTTAAATCAAATTACACCAATGCTTGTAAACTTGTTGTTATATTGCGACTTGCGACCTCACTTGCGATAGAATTTTGTAGGTATGAAGTCGTCTTTGTTCTGCTAGCCTGAAAGCAAGTTTTTCTCTTCTGCTCACTGACTTGGATTTGCTGTTTCAAAGAGGAATAAATATGAACTTTAAATTTTTGCAAGGGCTGCCGTGCCGTAATTATAAACGCAAGGAATTTTTTAAATATTGTTTTTATTCATTTATTTTTGGATATGAGTTTGTTTATAAATGTACTATTATAAAAGGTATGAATGATTGTATATAGTTAATGGCATCAATAGTCGTAAATCAACAGCATAATGACACAACACATACAGCTTATATTTACCGTTGCTTAAGTAATGCTACCTAAATAATCAGTCAGTCAAATTCATTGAGTAATTGTGTATAGTGCTTCTCCTAAAGTAAAATCTATTACCTGCATACAATAAAGTGTATACTATAAATAACAGATTTCAGAAAAGGATTTAAAGCTTAGCTATTATGTCGTATATATGTATATATGGTGTATAAGATGTATATAACTATATTATAAATGATGTGCAAAATACTCTTTGTCACATCCCACTGCTTGCCATCAAAGTTGTTGCTACCAAATGTTCTTAAATTTACGTATCCCATTTAAAAATAACAAAGGTAATAAGAAATGCATGAATATCCTACATACGATCGTATGGTCTGGTGAGCGAAAGTTCTGCTGGTTTGCCTGCAAATAAATAGTTGAACTAGTACAAAATATCCTGAAAACATAAGGCAGTTTTAACTGGCTGCTTAATTAAATATACGTGATACGGAAAATGTAATATTTCTTTAAGGCTATTGATGGGCGTAAATCAAACATGTAACGTTACACTATCGAAAGCTAACACAATAGAGTAAATTAGACAATGTCCGTACCACAAAAACTGTGAAGACATTATTTAAACAATAATGATTTCCCATACCTTGGAAATTAAAATTTGTGAATCTAGATCCACGGTCTGTACCTTTCGCAGGGTAACAGATATTAGCCAATAAAACGAGCCCCTATGGCCTGATACGAATTTCTTCGTTCTCTATACATATCACGTTTTTTTCTTTGTTTTTAAGCAGAACCTTTACGATATCACCACCCCTTAATGATATTGCTAACTATTTATCTATTTATTTACAACAGTTATAAAAAATTAAATATGACTAGGACATCCATTGTACAGTCGTAACATCGGCTGCGCACCACCCATACGGATTGTCGAAGTCTTAAAAGTTACCTTACAACACTAGAAACAGCTTAGGACAAGTAACCCCAAAAGAGTAAAATCAAGATTTGTAAAATTAGACCTTGAGAAAATATTCAATTTCTAAATCATGTGTAGCATGTAGCTTCCATACTTAAACTTATATCCACTTCTTCAAAGTAGTGATAGCGGACCGACGTGTAACCTGATAAAAACAAAAGTTCTACACAAGAAAAAATACACATCAGTTCATGATGGTGCAAACTCTAAAATCACTACACTAATCTGCTACAGCTTTTATCGAGGAATGTTTCACAATAATAGAAGCCTGTTATGTGACAATATTTGTCCAAGCTATTTGTGAACACAAACGTTTTGATAATCTTGGCTTGATTCTTGTCTCACATAGTTGACGGAACTCGTGGGGCTGCTTGTGAAATGTAAAAGCTGAATGCTGGCGCTATTTGAGTTTCTCTGTAAATTTAAAATACAAGGGTTAAGAACTTGCATTGATGTGCCTTTACAAACAATGAATGCTGAAACATCTATAAATAAACGGAAGTCGGTATCTTTAAACTCACTTTAAGTTCGGCTTCTTCTGCTCTTTCAAGTGACGCTTGTTATGTTTCGCAAGATGATCGGAGCGAAGGAAACGGCGTCCACAAGCGGTGCACTGAAAGCGCTTTTCTCCAGTATGAGTGCGACGATGACGAGAGAGCTCGTCTGAACGAGAGAACTTGCGACCACATCCTTCCCAGATACATGCAAAAGGTTTCTCACCTACAGATTCAAACAGTAACTTGTTTAGCACCGAATTTGAAATTGTGTAGTTTAGTTACAGTTGTAATAATTAAACCACAAGAGTTTCTGATTAATTAAAAAGAGCGAATACAAAAATAAATAAATGGGCGACTTACCGGTATGCGTTCGCTCATGAGCTTTCAAATGAGACGACTTGTAGTAGGTTTTATTGCAACCTTCTCGTGTACAGCAATAAGTACGACGACGATCCGGGTTCTGGCCCTTGATGTTTGTAGCGGGATTATTTCCAACTACAGTGGTTCCAGCCGGAAAGAGCAACTGCGGGAAAATGAAAGTCTGCTGGGGGTCTTGTCCTCCAACTCTCGGTTTCAAAACCGATGGTACGTACAAAATAGTCCCGTTGGGATTCTGTTGTCCTACGGGAAGTAGTGTCATGATTGGTAGCATTTTTGGGGCAATAGCAATGGGACGAATACTATTCTGACCTGCAAAATTACAATAATTACAAACTATTTAGGGACTGAAGAGACCCGAAAAAAGAAAACCACCAAACTGGGGCAACATGCAAAGACAGTCATCGTCATCAGAGAAAGGTACTTACTGGCTATGGTAGGGAGATTCGGAGATCCCGAAACGAATACTGGGGCGCGTGTGGAGGTGGCGATGCTGGAGCCAAATGTTTCATCGCCACACATAGCCACCACGCCCCTCGTCAAAGGAATATTCTTGTCTCTGTGTCCACTTGTCATCTCCGAACCCGATGTTTTGCGGCTTGGCAAGTCCTCCGCCGGAGGCTGTTCCTTCATCGGCTCCGAATTCGGCCTTTGTTCTGTAGCTTTCGGTTTACTCTCCGCAGTAAACTTTGCCGGCTCAAAAGTCCCATCACTGTGTGCCAACATGATGACAGAAGCACGTTGCTGACTCATTGGCAACGGTTGCACAGGTTTGGAGACAAAAGAAGGCGCACTGATGAAACCTTTCTTCCTCATCGCCAAATCCATCGGGATTCCCAAATCCCTCAGCTCTCTTTCTTCTTCTTCTGAGTCCACATCTGAAGACTGGGGAGTCAACAGACCATGAGAAACACCATGGATTCCAATGCTCTTAAACCCTTTACGCCCTGATGAACCCACGCGCGAAATCGACAGCAGCGCTTTCACTGCTTCCAGGTCCGCTTCTTGCGAGTTGGAATCCTCCTGAAAATTGTATAAAGGTTTTCACTGATAACTCCATACGAATCTTTAAATCATGTCTATATATTTTTCAAACATTATGTATAAGTCATCATATAAGTATAAGTCACACCAAACCAGATGCTTCACCTAAAATTCCATCATTAATAATGATCTATTACTGCAGGTGTCAAGCCTATACAACCTATACGACTGTTTTTGACAATAGTCAAGAGCGAAAATCATATCACAGCATCTTCAATTAATTACTACTCGTTAATTCCAAGTTATTTCGCCATCAATAGATTCGTTGTTAATACATTTCTACAAGCATATTATATGCAACATATTGTATAAACGGTGATAATAATGAATTGCATCTTAAAGGGAACAGCCCTCGATTCTTTTCTGTCCGAGGTTACGCGTGGCAAAATCGCAATACATAGATGCAAATTTTGCAGAGCGGTTCGACATAATTCAATTAAACCAAAGGTTTTTCTGCTGTCTCATAGAGTCTGCAGGTCTTGATTGTATGGAGAGAAAACTGCGTTCATTTATGTAAGAAAAAACTTTGTTGTCAGCTGTCGAAAGGTCGAAGGTGCAAGTTTGCTTGCATGTGCCTGCCTCATTTCATACATTCTTACTTTCTTTTACTGTACTTACATATACATGTGACATGTGTACTGATTACAAAACCTATATACTCCAGTGATGAAATACATGATGTGAAGACAAGGCTGTTGAAATTGTATCCCGTTGTAGCTCAAACGAATTAATTAAATTAACTAACAGTTAAGTAATAATATGTCACTCCCCAGTAAGTATATTAAGAATTAACTCCAGAAAACTTAAACCATAGCTGCAGGTTTAGAAACGAAGCTTCAAAGTTGATGGAAAATCTACGTTGTTTGGATAGAGCTTGGTTAAGCCCTAATCATGACTTCGTGACATTGGATTATCCAGGGCGGAATTGTGTACGACCACCGGACTATTTACATTCAAATACTGTATTTGTTTCTCTTCTTATTTCTGACATCATCCTCCAGCCAGACTAATGCATATTAGATAGGCATGCGATTCAAGAAAACATTGTATGTATAAGTGAATGTAGTGTAATAATATATGATAATTATATTACTTTTATTTATTATTTTAAATACATTGAATATAGTGATTAAAGTATCTGATAGACTGATTGAGAGTATCTCATTTCAAGAGTGCGTTGTTTATGTTGGATATATGTTGAGTAATAGCGACTAACAAGCATAGCATTGAACATGAAATGACGTCGAAATTCATAAGAAAGTGTTTAAAAATCACACGGCTTTGGAACTGTTTACTATAAAAATAAATATGGGATTGTACCCAGTACGTAGCATTATTGTTGACTATTTTAATCATGCTTGTGCGTAATGTCGAGGAGAGGAGCACAAATAAAATACATTTACTTTGTAGGACGTATGTACATGTCATTTGTACTACAGAAAACGTGTGTGTTAAAATGTACATTTATAGTAAACGCCAGTACCAAATCCGCTGAAAGGATTTTTCCCATTTAGCTTCTATAATGGTGACTGTCGATTAAGTATTTGCAAATACAATAACATGCAATCATAATCATACCCTTGCAGCATGATCGTGGACGTGGTGCACGTAACACATAAAACTTCACAATAGCAAAGCCAGTAAAAGGGTTCCATATATTACAGTCATAGCATAAAAAACATAACAAGTAAGGTTGTAACTATAATAACACAGTTAATAAAAAGAATGAAACTAAAGGAACTACGTAGTTTTACACACACGTATAATAAAAAGTCAGTCGATGGAGCATGCAGTACAGACAGAATCCCACGTGCTGACTGCGTGCAGTCCAATGTTTCACGTGCTCATGCCGTGCTAGGTGACTGACTTTTACTTAAACAAGTCTACCGAGTACATGTAACTTGTAATAATAATATACAGAGCCTATTATGTACATTACTCAAGCATACATGGCACATGTAAACAATATTTTTTTTCAATGTACAGAATCTCCGTCCAAAGATCGCATCTTTACGGCTATATAATTCCTACTTTAAATGTCATCATCTCCTTTGAACTTCGAATCCCACTAAACAAGAGGTGTTTCTCTTCTTAAAACTTGGGAAGTATGTCAGTATTGATAGAGTCACATCAAAAGTCTGATGAATTCAATAGGAAAAGTCGCCGTCATCTCATTCAATGAAAAAAAAATTATACCACTGAATGCAAAATTAGCTTTGATAACAAAATTGAGTAATAATCACAAACATGAGAAAACGTAAAATAGGAGGGATACAAATGTGCCGATTCGTCAACAAGGTACAGATAAATCGCATATAGTAGGGAAGCAAACATCTCAATCTGTCTGTAAATTATATTTTTAGAACCACTTGATACGTTGATGCATGATAACATGGGTGTTATTTCCTGGAACGGAAGCGAATTCCGAGTATTATTACTATTTATGTATTTTAATGACTTTTTTATGTACGCATGTTTACATCTATAGAGTCCCAACAGTACACGTTCTAGAACTAATTATCATGTGTGTACATGCTGATATGCGTATGTAAAATCAGGATCTATTTATTATCTGCGTATTTTTTCCTGTAAGCGTCTCAGGGTTGCAATCGAGGATATAGGGAGTGTTTTAAATAATACAATTTTTTCTACACACTTGATGATTCTCATCATTGTTTACCGCATTTTCCTTACGACGACACTGACACTTGGACAAGGAGATTCAGCAGTACTTTTATATGCAATTTTGGACTTCAGAGAATCCTATGCAATATATATAAACAAGGTTTTTTTTATGTATACTAAGTCGGGGAAGTTCGTTTGATTCTGATGCAATGTCATAAGATTGGAAATCTTTCATTCATTCCCACAGACGATGCAAAAACACCTCCATGGATGAAGCCACTACTGTTTATTCCCTCGGCATCACACCATACCATGGACTCATCTATGTACGAGAGATAAATCCTCACAATCTCTCGATCAGTCCTGTTGCGAACTGGAAATAACTTGTATTTTCTCAGTCAACTGTGTAAACGTAACTATTAATATCGAATTAGGATAGATACTAGAACACATGTCTTCAAGTGCATTTTTGAGAATTATTCATATCAAGTCGTGTGGACGGAGAGCAGTTTTAAAAGCAATAAAAATGCCTTCATTCCAATATCCTAGGCTAGGATTTGTTTTGCCCACGTTGAGAAAAATAACTGACTGATGATATAGTCAAGGACAGTGAAAAATTGGAATGAAAGGAGTATAACTGCAATTTTGTCATGTCCCCGTGTTGTATACCTTGCTCATAAGTAGGATTGAATACAGAAATCAGGGCTGAATGAGGATGATGCAATTTTTGGGCAGTGCACTGTAATCTAATAGAAAACAAAGCTACGAGTGTGTGATTCAAACGTGTGTTTATGCTATACATGCATTGAAGACATAATATATAAATATACTGTATGTATGGTAATGGTTGTTAACTTGTTAAAGCACTCGCATGTGTAAAAGTTAGTGAGTTTTTGTAACTCCATAAGCTCCAATGTGTATTATATACACACTCGTACTTAAGCATACTTTAAAGGAGCAGAGCAGCCCTGTCGTTGTTCCTTTTAGACTTTGTACCATAACATCCTATCTATCACGCAATGGTATCGTGATCAGATCGTATTCATATCACGGCAATGAATTCCGCCTTTATGTACGTAGCCTGTAAGTAGTTGTATAGTTTTGTAGATGTACGTAGTTTAAGATGTGGAGTATTGCTTCTCCCCTCTGGAAGTTATTGCCTTCAATCTTCTTCTTAATAATAATAATAATAATAAAGCATAAGATGTTTAATTATTAATGATGATAATAATAGTGGCTGGAGAGAGAGAGGGGGGATACATGTGATTTAACTCTTAGAGCACTTGATCCGATCCATGACTTCCATGAGCGGACGTGTGGGGAATAAGACAAGCTCCCATTTATACAAATATCACGGGATATTTACTTTTTCCCATGCATTTAACCTCACTCCAATCAATATGACTCACTTCATTGTGGTTTTAAGGAGCAAAAGTCCCAAAAATTAAGACAATCTTATCAGGGCAAGGAAAAGTTCCAAAGCTGCATCAAGCTTTCATGATGCGTGCATCATGGGTGCACTCCTCACACTCCGTCGTCTGCGAAAATAAACTTTGGTCCCAGTCAGATCGACCTTTAACCCTGTTAACTAATTTTCAGACCGGGCTGTGTCTTTGGGGAGTGTCGTAAGTGAGTAAATGTGGACCTTACACATCTCCCACTATGATGCCGAAAAACAATTTTTCCGCTCCAAACCTCCGCTTTATACAATAAAAAATCTTCAACGACAGCGGAAAGAAAGTTGGGTCGAAGTTTTAGACTTTGGAACTGTGTATGCGTAAGTAATACATTGGCGTACACATATGAACACTGACCTTTGGACCCGACGTGCTACATCATGCTATTCCCGTATGTAGTACCTGAGTGTTTATCATGCAAATACATACAGAGTGCACATGTTCAACGACTGATAAATCATGAATGGAAAATGCAGTAATAATATCCTACTATATACAACAAGGGTTGCAGGCACCCTTCCGTCTTGTCATTTGCACCATGACGTTGCAAATTACTTTTTATTCCCTTATGCACACTTATTGATGGAAATCTCCGGACTTTTGACCTTACCTAATATTACTACTCCAATCAACCTGATATTACTTACTACTCCATTTAACCCAACACTAATACTCCAGTTCCTAATTTTACTACTCAAGTTCCTAACATTACTACTCCATTTAACCTAATATTACTACTCCGTTTACAAACATGAAACCTGATCCTGCAAATTCGAACATTACAATAGGAATTTCATATTTATACAGAGGTGATAATAGATTTTATAGCCCTATTATTGTTTTCAAGACCAAATTATGAATGCTATTCTCCAAACTGTCAAACCCATGATGATGATGAATCGCCGTAATTTTTTCCCTCCAATGAAAAATTACATAGTTAGTACAGTATGCGCCTGTAAGCTTTGGGTTTTGTGGTGTAACTTTACTATTATTATTATTATTAAATTATGTTTTTACTACACGACACAAACTGTTCTACAGTTAAGAATGAAAGTACCGACTTACGTTCATGTGTGGAGTGCATGGTGGTGACAAAACGGATAGATCCAAAGCCATTGTTAAGAGGTTTGTGTGTGTGTACGAAAAAAATCACAAAAATAGTATAAATCCGTGAGCTTGTAGCTGTTGTAGAAAAAGGTGAAAGCACCAAAACAATTGATATTTTTGGAACGGTGGAAATATTGGGGTGACAGGAAACTTGTGTATACATATATGCAGCAACAATGTTATTAATGCTGGTGTTGAGACGGGAAGGTCACTGTGTATAAATAGGGAGTGTATCACTTTTGTGAACAATGTTATTGCATAGGAAGAGTGAGTAACTTGTATTGTTGTAATGTTGAAGGATTGGTTATTATATTTTAGGACCGACCGACGTTTACAAAATTGTTGTTGCGATTTCAAGAATGTATTAAACACTGAATGACAGTCCGAGCTAGCTGAACGTCCAAGATGAACAGCTCGTAAATGTTCGTAAGAAGTTTAAGGTAGTTTAACTCACTACTACAAAACTCTACTACCGAGAGGCTGAATCCATGATATTTTCAGTTGGCGGTCGTTCCTGTAGTCCAATCAAAGGCGAGGGTTGGGCCCCCAGAGGTATGTCAAACCAACTTTAGGATCCCGAGCAGGACTGGTGCAGTCAAAGGATAATTTTTTATTACTACTAATTAACACTTTGTCCGGATCTGTGGGTCATCAAAGGTTCCTGGACGTTGATCGTGATGGTTGGGGATGACCAAATGGGGTCCTCAAGTATGGCAAGTATGGAAAAATTTCGTGGACTCTAGGAGGAAATCAGTTGGCACACGGACTCTCCTCTAGTCTCATGTTTTTATGATGATTATGTTCACGTGAAATCCTCGTGTTGACCGACTGCTCGATGCGTGCTAAAACATTCAACATTCATTCTACGCATTCACTTGCATCAGACGTCGGCAGTCAACACCTACATTTCTACCAAACTAACTTAAAGGTTGGTTACCAGAAGAGTATAACGTCATTTTGTATCATATCATAAGTATATATACAATTATTTTTGCTTATTGTTTTCTCTATGTAATTACTATTAAATGTAATTCAGATTGGGCTTGGAAAGCTGGAAGAAACGTCAGTTGCATGTTTACTTTATTATGCTTAAAATTTTTTACTACAACATTTTCGTAGTAGTGCAGGTCTGCAGGTACACCATCCTTTGCCTTTGATGATCTTAGATTGGTATTCTTTGGTATATTGTTGGAGGAGTGTTCCCATTCCCGTATGAATCTCATAGAATCATATATATCCCATATGAATCACCTATACTCATATCCCACATGAATCTTATATACTCATATCGCATATGGATCTCGTATACTCATATCCTATATGAATCGAATACACATACATTTTGTATGGCATATGAATCTCATTTAATGTAT
>JAQGAK010001141.1:0-39263 GCA_034696945.1 Lipothrix lubbocki
CTAAACGTTTGCAATTAAGTCAACCCGCTTTCCAGTTCACTAGCATACCGCTTTCGGGAGAAAATAATTTGTACCTCGATTTGAACGGGGATCCTAGAAAATATGTTATAGAGTCAGATAGCAGCGACAATGAACAAGATTTGGTAGCGTTGCGGAATCTGCACGGAAGGGATAAAAGGTCAAATCATGAGGAAAGGATGGACTTCCGTGGTAATGAGATCATTGGAGCCAGTGGTTGTTTGAAATAAATTGTGAGGTTTTTTCTTCCTTCTATTTTTAAGTGTACCCTTGAAGTTACTGTATGTATGTACCTTATTATTACTATCTTTAATACAATAATTTTTATTACTTTTATGCTTCTAATCGCAAGTCACCTCAGCCTTTTGTTTTACTCTACATGTTCGTTGTGTCTTCTTTAAATGTGATTATTTTTATTATATGATTTCAATAATATTCTCAAATGAGGTAGTTTACTAATATACAGCGGTGAAGTTTGTTACTTGAACTTGCATCTCATCCTCATGCAAAATAAATATAAGCGATAAGAAGCAGATTTATCGCAAACTGCTGATGCAAATTAAATAGAAAATTATGTACCCAAATAAAGTATCCCGCAGTAAGTGCACAGGGGGTTTACAAGTGAGGAGGAAAAAGGTATAAATACAACCTCGTAGTTCTGTTCACCAAGGAGTCTGTTTCGGAGTGTCTGGTCTGTCGGAACATAGCTGTTAATTGACTCCGTTTCTTCGTCAGTGGCTTCTTTGAGTGAAATAAGTCCCGTGAGTCCGGTACTTTGGCAGTTGGGAAAATCTTTTTTTGTGTAAGTTTTTTATTTTTTAATAATTTTGTATCCTCATTGATTTTTCTTAACTTACCCAATTTTGTTTTATTTTTTGTATTATACTGGTATTGTGTGGAATGTATAATGTATTAGGTATAATATAATAATGTGTAATTTTATTTATATTTCAGATCTCATGTCATGGCAAACAACCCCAGGAGGCTATCGGACCTTGAGCAACAGCTGGAAATTCTCACCAACCAGCGGATCACCCTCTGGACCCTCATCAAAAGGATCTTCCTTGCCTACGAGACGCAGAAGGAAAACATCACGGCTGGTGTCCTTACCGATTTGCTGGACGGCCCGGAGGTTGAGGCAGTCATCGTGTTGGCCGATCAACATGCTGCAACTGCACGATCGTAACAAGACTGGTGAGTAATTTTTTCGTATTGTTTTCCCAAATTTTTATCTTTATTTTACAAACATAATTAAGTGGTAAACATAGTTATTATATAATTTATAGTATCTATAGTATATAAGTAATATCATTCTTATTTTTTTTATTTTTCCTTACTTACCCAGATTCGTTTCATTTTTTGGTTATTTTACTAATGTGCATTGTGTAGAAAATATTGTGGAAATATATTAATGTATGTTAAGTAATATCACCAATTAAATTAAATTTATTTTTACAGGTTACTACCAGGATCAGTACTACAGCCCACCGCCGTACTACAGTCCACTGCCCTACTATAGTCCACCAACGTACGAGCCTTCATATTCTCCTCCACCGTACTACAGTCCACCAACGTACGAGCCTTCATATTCTTCTCCACCTTACTACAGTCCACCAACGTACGAGCCTTCATATTCTCCTCCACCTTACTACAGTCCACCATCATATGAGCCTTCATATTCTCCTCCACCCTATTACAGTCCACCAACGTACTATTCCCCTCCACCAACTTATTATTCACCTCCTCCTTATTACACCAAGCCTGAGTACTACTCGAAAGAGTATTATCCAGAGTATGTGAACTATGAAGCTGTTGATGTAAGTACACAATTATAAGATTATTTTTTTGCATTGTTAATTTATTTAGGATTGTGACTATCATGCAACTCATGCAAAAAAAACTATAAGATAATATAACTAATTATATGTAAACATCTTTTTGTTCCCTTACAGTTCCAGGAATTGAATATATCTGTCAACTGTGGTGTTGTACCAGCCGTTAATTCTTACTTGTACAAGGGAGCCTACAACCCTCAGGACTACGAGAAGTCTTACAGTCAATATGGAACGGCCTTGCTAACGAAGGATGATGTGGATCCATTTGGTCTTAATCCATGGAGAGTTCTTATCACTGACGACTATTACGTAAGTGCTTTTGATCGTGTCAATTTCGTAATATGTAATTTATTATATATTTTCAATTTCTTTGTGAGAATAAGAGAAGGGATTATATATGTATACGAGATGTTATGATAAAGATGATATAATTTAAATTGAAAAAATATTTTGTCTCGTTTTCTAGAACTTGATCTGCCAAGGTGTTATTGTACACAACCGACAAATCTTGACCTTGGCTTCATGTGTGGAGTACCAGCCATTGGATAAGCTACGAGTCCGTTATGGAGATTGGGATGTTCTTAATGATGTCAACGAGTATGAACCCTACAAGAATTATCAAACGCACATCTGTCGTGTTCTCCCGGTGACTTGTCCTTCATACTACGGATACAGCAACTACAACGCTGAGTTGGTTCTTTTGCAAGTTAACTGCAATGAAGACTATGACAGCTTTCCTCAAATCAAACCTGTATGTTTACCAGAATGGCCTTACTACCCACCGACGTACACTCCACCGGCTTACAGTTCACCAAGCTACTCACCACCTCCGTACTCACCACCAAGCTATTCTCCACCACCATACACTCCACCAACTTACTCGCCACCAGCCTACACACCTGAATACTACTCCGAATGCTGGGTCACCGGGTACTATGCTTCTCCTTCCAAGGAATTGCAGAACGTAAGATGAATTTTAAGTTTTCTCTATTCCCTATAATTGCCCAATTCAAAGCCCTTGTGTTTAGAGTCGATTTTCGCAAGTTAGGTTCTAATATGTAATGTATTTTTTCATTTTCTAGCACGAGCCTCCAAAGGGATATTCATATGCAGCCAAGGACTACAATCCTTATTACAGCCAGGATTACTATTCGGAGCAATCTAAGGTGCCACGACGGGCTCAGGTTAAGCGAGTTCAGTCCTATTACCAACAACAGCAATACGGACAACAATGCTATGAGGAGGAGCAGCAATGGGTTGGAGTCTATGGATGGGATGCTTGTGTTGCTGACAAGGGAGCAGCTATCGTATGCCTAGTTAATGAACACCAAGGATACTACTATTCGAGCTATGAACCTACTTATTATGAGCAGACTTATCAGCAACCACCTTATTATCCAGCATACGAATACTACACTGAAATCAAGTAAGCCCACTATGATGTTACCACTGTCAGGTTTTTGCATTTCCGTGAGAATTGTGTAATGTGTGTGTTAGTCTTGATCCAATGTATTAAGCTACTGTATTTTATAATCTCCAGGGTAAAACAAGCACAGCAGAAGGAATATAGGAAGCGCGCTGTTGTTGTGGCTATTGTCAAGGAAATTACCAAGTGCACTGATTATGAGGTCCAAGCGGATTACGGCTATTCCTACGACAAACAACAATCCGGTGTCATCACGGCTATTAAGGTATCATCTGATGACGTTCAGTTCATCTTGGACAAATTCTGGGAGGGCGCATTGGATTACTCTTGTCCATCACCCAAGTCTTATTACCCCGAGCAGTCCACCAACCTATACTCCAAGCTATAGCCCACCACCATACTATAGCCCACCAACATACACTCCAAGCTATAGTCCTCCACCATACTACAGTCCACCAACCTATACTCCAAGCTATAGCCCACCACCATACTACAGCCCTCCTGCTTATACTCCTCCAACTTACAGTCCACCTCCCTACAGCCCTCCTTCATATTATTAAATATAAAAAAAATAATGGAAAATGATTCCTGAAGTTAGTATAATTGGGTATAACAGCGTTGTTACTTAATTATTGTTACTCTGTAATCCAGAAATATTTCATACTAAATTCCGAAAAATAAAATCTTAGAATCGTTTTCTGTTTATATTTTATATCAGCTACGCTCAAAGTTTTTGGTGTATTTACATAATAAATTTTTATATTATGGGTTCCATAATCTATCTTCTAAAATTTGCATACATTCACTCACAGGAGATAAACGAACTGCATTACACTACATACAGTAATAAAAAGTAACAGTAAAAAAACGCTGTCAATGGAGAATTTCAGACACGGAAGATAATCATAATTTGGGATTGTCTCAAAGCCTCTATATTATCTTGTACCCGAAACCGGGTGGTAAAGCCACTTTTTTAGGAGAATTTTTTCAGGCGGGGGGTGAAAGCTTATACTGTTGCTTTTTAGGGCCATATGTGAAGTTGTTTGGAGTGTATTTAAAATGTGAAACAGAGGAAAAGCAACTTTACAATTTAAACATGATCATGAAAAAAATATGTGCATAAAACTAAAAGCATTAAATGAAACCGAACGTGAGCCACAAGTTGAATATTCTTCCATCAGAAATGTTTCAGTGCAATACAAACCATCAGCATGCGAGTTATTTATAGTAAGTAGGTGTGTCTATAGTGAAATAATGCAAAAATAAGTGATAATTAAAGTTTTCCTTGTTATTGTTGCATGTCTAGTCTAGCCCTTTTGCGTATAACGGTCAGATTGCTATTAAAGTCAAAGCATGGTTAATAGTCAAAGTGGTTTACAATGGAACGGAGTACCTATCTGTTAATTGCTTTTACAGCGTGAGGTGTTATGGTTTATAATAGGGAGAAAAAGGAAAAGTAATCCTTGATCTTGTCTCAACATGAAAGCCTTAGACTGACTCAAAAACCTCAGTCGAGTTTCTGAGTCCCGTAGAATGTTTCCACAGTTGACGTTCCTTGATATAATAACCCCTTCATCACTTCACATCTTGGTCATTTTAAGTTTGACGGGCAGGTGAGGAGAACATTCCTAAATTTCTCCGGCTTTCTGCAACGTGACAGTTTTCATTTTCATATTTGATCATTCCTCATTCTAATAACCCCTGTTTCTCAGTTTCGCACACAGCGGAAATCACCTTTTATTGGGATTTTATTGTATATGAGAACTCATTTATTTCATCGACCGTCCTTCTATAAAGCAAACGCTTTGTATTCTCACTTCACATCTTTTTACATTGGAACATTGCAGGCGAGCCGAGTCTCCTTTTACCCAGGTGAATACATTTTTTCTTTATTAACTCATTTAACAATAATTTCATTTTTAATATGAATTGAAGATATTGGCGGTTCAGATATAATAGTAATTTGCTCTCAAGCACTCACAATAATTGTTTACTTTGAGCGTGTAAATGTAGTAAACAATTGTTGTTTGCAGGATAGTTACAATGTAACAAGTAGTAGGTCAGGGTATATAGGTTTTCCCACAACCAGTAAAGCTGTATAGTGGCATGTTGACAATTAATAGGTAAATAATACACGAGGGAAAAACATTACATCTTTATAGTAGGACATGTTTCTGAAAATTCTAATCATATACCCAATGAAGTGCATTTTCTTCTGACACACACTACCTCACAGCACATCTCATATAGTGTTCATCCATGGTGTTCATCCTAAACTAAAAATGTCATATAACACACTAAGTAGGCACATTAAACAAGTATTTTTAAGGACGATGAAGATTTCTCTTGGAAGTACAGGTATATTTATACAGATGTATACATAAGTATACCTACAAATCTTTTAGAAGCATAAAGTCAAGTCGGAAGGCTTTTGTATACGCACCTACTAATTCCCTACTGCACATAAATTATTACAGCTAAAAGACACATTTTACACACTTTGTACACCTGCACAATGCAGGTCCAAATTAAATAATAATAGTTTTTCTGAACTCCTGGTTCTCCTACTTTTCTGAATAGACAAGCGGACTAAGCTATACACAGGTGACAGGAATTTGGTGAATCAGTATTTCATATGAAAGACGTGCAGGTTTGCATTACTCTTCACTATTTACCTGCCGAAACATTGCATTGTATGTCAGGCTTCCTTTAATTGTGTTCAGGTGGTCGTGATATTTTTTGAGACACAGGAAAATGCCCATTAGCCTGTATATAAAGATTACTACATGTTGAAGCAAGGTGCATGCACAAGTGGAAAGAAATCTGAGCAAAGTGCTTTACACTTAATCATATTTGATATTGACGCATATATGTACAAGCATGGAATTAGGACAGAAGCGAGTTCCGAATTTCATATGTGAAACTTAAGCTAAAGACTTGTGCGTCCAAAATCTAATTCATATATTTAATTTCTTAATATAATACAGATGCATGTCCGCATGTATGTAATATTAAATTTTTGGTTCCCATATATAAAGAATACATATAAAGAATTATAATGGAAACAGCCATGCAAAAAGTAATATCTGTTATATGCCGTGACAATAAATTGACTATGAGCAATGAGAATTATTCATGTTTATAACTGTATTTAGATATTAGTTTGATATTAGAGGGCGAAGAAAAGTCCAAGTGCCTACATTTGCACGCCTGTATCTTCTTCTTGCGACTTGAGGAATAATTACCATTGTATTGTGGACTTAGCCTCGTTTTTTTCAATAGTTTCGATTCCACTGTCTAACGAGTTCATTTCACACATACAGATATGCAAATATTTAGTCTCTCACAAGTGACTCTTCATGCTCTCCTCTTGGAAAAAATGGTAAGTACTTGATTTTTTCACTTAATGCATTTTCTTGAAGAATGCTTATTTTTAGTTATGTATCTTTGCTTATATGTACATTCCGCCGCTCTTCTGCCTTCACTTTTTACACGGTAGTAATTGCACAGGTATACCTGTAATAGTATAAGTACGTTGGGAAGCATGAGATTTGCAGTTTGCAAGCATCTTGTGTGTAGTATAAGGTTTTTATGCATGTTATATTGTACAAGTGACAAGTGTGGTAACGGTGGTGGAATTAATTCTTTACTCCAAAAATACGTATTTACCTCCGTGTAATCTCCTTTATTCACGCCCACGATTGCTTGAATCCTTGGCCCTTAGCATCGCATTACAAGTTGATGATACAATTATTATTGTTATTTTAACAACAAAGGCTGTGAATTTTAATCTGTGTTCCTGTAACTACCTCCCATTATTCAATGTTACGATTATAATTAAGTATACACTCTCGTCTTAATCCATGAGATACTTTAATTCCCACATTACAAGAGCGTTGCTAAAAGAAGAAATGTATAACACAAGGAGTAATGCATTTGGTAGCCGTGTATAAACTATAACTCAGGATAGTATAATGCATTGATAGCTAAATTAAGGTACATCAGGTGACAAGTATAAGCACTATATACCCTACAGAACATTATTTTAAGTGGAATTACATAGGTTCCTTCCATTGAAATAATTGTGTCAAGCCGGGACTTTAACAACGGACTCAACGTCACCAGTTTTAGCCTGGGCAATTCCTGTAATTATTCGGAATCTTATTTACATGAGAACATTAGCATTATGTGTTTGATGCACATCTACTACTTATCTTGCAAACAATATCGAAAGTATTTCCACTCATTAAATTGAGTCAATAGCATCATGCCCTGGGGTTCAGATAGAGCTATGTTTACCTTCTCTTGTGCATGTACAAATAATACATATGTACCTCCAACAGATATATTCCACAAAAGATATTTATCTCTTAAGTATGCAAACGGAAACTGCAATGTCCCCCCATGGTTCGTGAAACTAAATGGCAAAGATGTACTTATACACAGATCTTATTTTATTATTAATATGGTATGTATGTACTTTTGTACAGTTGCTCAACGTGCTCTATGCTTATAATGTACACACATCCTCAACAACTCAGGGCAAATATGATTTATTAATTACCAGCGATTAGCAGCAGATTGTCTTTAACTGTAGAAGTACTTCATTCTTCAGCACTGCTACGATTTCTGAGCGTCCAGAAGTGAGTTTATTACAAAATCATATAGTTTCGAGGTTACGGGTTCTTGTTTATGTTTCACTCTTACTCTTGTCAGCCCTAATTCCTAATGCCTTTTACCGAATAATTACAATCTCCTGGAGTAGGTAATTGGGTCTGGGTGAAACCAACTATTAATGGTCATTATAACTGATGAGTGATTAACTGTAAAGGTATTCTTGGACCATGTCCATGGACATAAATGAAACTATATTATTGAGATAATGAAACAAGGAAGAGAGAATTAATTTGACTTGAAAATTAAGTGGAAGTAGTTAGAAAAGGCAATTTTAACAAATCGTTTACACAAATTACTATTAAAAGGACTTATTTGTTTGAAGCACATTTTTGTGGGGTAACTTTGCATCTACAATCAGAGCGTGCATTCAAAACGATATTATTACACACCCACTTCTACGTCAACATATTACTAAGTTACCCAAGAGGAGATGAGAGTCTCAACTTGAGACCAACTTGAGACGATATGAATTGTTATCATTGGGGATTCTGACAGTCCAACTTATTCCATGTGCTGAGCTGTCATTTGTGTGGTACAATTTAACGCATTAAATTATACATCATAGTTACATTTTTTAGGATTTTTAGCAATTTTTTGTAACATTATTTACGTTTTTGGTAAGTACTATTTTCCACGAATGAACGTAGCAATCATAATTAGGTAATTTGTTCATTGAAACTTTTCAAGAACCTGGTAGATATTATGTCATGTAAGGACTTAGTTTCTTGAGCGATTTATTACTTGGTTTCAAGCTACTAGATACACATAATTGCAGGGATTTAATCTAAAGGAATTTGCAGCTGCTGCTTTTAAAGTTTGCAAATGAGCTGCTACACCGTTGAGACGATTGTTTTTCATACGCGTGTACTTACCTGCTGCCATTACCTCTCCTCCTGTCTCTTTGCTTATCTGAGTTTCCTGTGTGGATTCCAAAATTCCCCAACCAACATATCCTTGGCCAAAATGACAGAAAAAATACCTTGGCAAATTAATTAGACAGAACCGTGAAATGAAGCATCCTCTTACCATTTTTTCAACTGTCTTGATTTTATATGAGTTAGCCATGTCAACGTCCGTAATCACTGCCATATGCCATTTATCATGGATTGGTAATAACAGTTTTGTGCCCAATATTATTTGCCTTCTTCTTTAACTATTCATTCGCTATCTTCGTGGATACATTTGGCGAGTTTAATCATATTTATGCAAACTATATTCAATATATTCTTGTAACTTGTAACTGATAAGCTCAAAATCCTTATATGGGATTCAAATAGAGATTAAAGCGTGTGCTAACAAGGCATGTAACGCTGGTTGCACAAGGCAAGGAAGTGAGCTTATTGGACAGTTAATGCTGGAACCGTAGATTGGAGCTCTGCGAGCTAATGAAGAACAATACTGTTCTACTTGGATTCTCGGGGAAAAAAACTTTTAGAGCACAGACGTCACTAACAATTTGGTTACGAATCATGTTATCACCTACGTTGTTACAGCTTCTACAGAGATACTTAACTTTTTGTCGGTAGTACAGTATGCATATATTTTCCATGTCATATCATACATGTATGTATACCAGGATAGCAATCAGTATTAATGCGTGTAATAATTTTAAACGATAGCCCGTGTACCTGTCAATGACATGCTTGGTATAGTGTATTATATAAGTCCTTATTCCTTATCTTAATGTATGAAAACAATGCAATTTCGCTTTTAGCTCACAATCAGCTTCTTTTCAACTATTCGCTGTAATTTCACTATTTGTATTTTATCTTTCTTTGAAAATCAAAACGTGCATTGGGAATAATTGGCGATGACAATAAAGACATGTATTATTAATTGAGTAATACTAATGTGTTATACTTAAACCAAATTGAAGTTGTCCATGCTGCTGGTTCTGATGCTCACACCTGTGGATGTTCTCAGTGGCTACCAGGACAACAGTAATTGTTGTGCAAATAAGCCCAATAATTATTACTACTATGCTCCAGCTCCCAAGCAATACCCTTTCCTACCAGCTCCGCCAGGGAAAACGCCCAGTTGTGCAAAGAATGGCAAAACTTTCTGTGCTAAAATTGAGTCGTATCCAACGTAAGTCACGATATTGTCCTAATTAACAAAATTAAAATACTTGGAGTACCTGTACAAAATCAAACTCCTCAGGTAGTCCACCTCCGTTTGTATTGCCGATAGGGATAATGAATGATTATTCAAATGATTGTTGTCAATTGTAAGATGGCATTTCTGATTGAGTTTATTATTGGAAATGAAACTCTTACATATAAATACAATAACGCCGTAGTGTGTAATAATTTATGTTTGCCGATGACAATGCTGTTATGGTACAATTATGAATGACAAAAAGAACTTCAGGTACTTGTTGGTGTACAGTGCATTCGTACGCTTTTCCTACTTTTTCGACATAGACATTATAAATCATTACTGTAAAGTCATGTATTTATAGACAGCTGATCCGATACTTGTTGTATAAATGGGGACGAACGTATGGGCCATTCATCGTCTCCGAGTCCGACACGCCATTCATTCCTCCAAAAGAGCCTGAACCAGAACACACCGGTTATGATTACCCTCCCGGCACTCCGTATGAAGCTCCTGAAGGCTACTATGATCCAAACTACAACTACACCTACACACAAGAAGTTCCCAACAACTACTACAATCATCCACAACCTAGTGAGTTCCCGTTCCAGCAGCAGCAACAACAACAACAATTACTGCAACAACCCAGTCAACCAACTCCACAGGTTCAGCATTTTCCACAACAATCCTTTCAACCAACTCATGAAGCCCCGAATATACAACAAAGTGCTGTCGCTGCCATTCCACCCATTGTAAGTTCTTACTGGTGGAATCACAGGGGAAACAATCAGGCTTCTTACCCATACTTGGCCCAACACAGACTTCGTGTCAAGCGACAAGAATCTTCCGTAGACAACGAGCAGGTAAGAGCGCCATTGTGAACTTAGGTTTATTATTCTGTGAATTATTTTTTTGAACCTATGCTATACTATGTTCAACTTTTGTAGTTGTTTCATGAAATGATAATAAAAGTTCAGGTGCACACATCTCTGTGCAATCCTCAAATAATAAAAAAATGACACACAATGTTGTACATACTTGTAAATACATAAGCTTCTATTTACCTATACATGTAGATATTATGTACCATAAACAAATATTAGTGTGCAGTTATGTTCCAATGGGTAAATATTTGTGTGCAGTTATGTCCCGTGCGGACCCAATATTTTACACCGCAAGCCGCAATGAACAAAGATGGGACTTGGATGTACGTGGTGAACATGCAGGGTGACACTCGGTACGTCCAACAAGTGAAAACTGAGACATGCGTCAGTGGCGGGGCATCCTGTAGCAACCTCTGCTCACTTCCTCCGGGCTATAATTCCTCCTGCCGACAAATGATGGTTCAGAAACGACTTGTGGCCCTGGCTGGGACGGGAGATCGGCTGATGAGCGACGTGTTTTGGTTCCCAAGTTGCTGTATCTGTCAAATCACACCAAATGCCTAATATTTATAGTGTAGGCCAACATATAGTAGAAGTAAAATCCAAAACAGTTTGTTTACCTTCCTAAATTCGACATACATATATTATTACAGAGAAGTAATGTGACTTGAAAAGTTGATTGTGCAACTACTGTTTTTCGAGGTCTTTCCTTTATACAAAGAGTATTTTTCGCAACTTCCTACTCTCAGTCTCATCATCTTGTATATCTATAGGTATGTTACATGGAAGATTCTTCATCTTATGTTTGTAGTACTGTATGTTGACGGTAAACTGTAGTATACTATGTTTCATCAAAGTGTTCTCTCCTTGCTAAACATCTCTTCCTGTTTTTTCTGAATTCATTTGTCAGCAATAGTAGTTGCAGTATCTGTATCCCTAAAGAAGTTTAACAAAACGTTTACCAATGCAATACAGGTGTTATTCATAATTATGTTTGGATGGTTTTGGCACATATGAGCAAATTATATAACTTGTTCTATTGCCCTTTTCTCATAGTAAATTATTTTTTCAAATTTTCACTTATTGTACTATAGTCGACAAGCAGCATAAAGTGTGCAATGTTGTGTTCCTTTCAGTATACACCTATTTCAGGTTTATATGTAAATCGTGCAAATTCAATAATACTATTTTACATTAGGTATATAGACAAGAGGAAGAATGGGTAGTACATATACATACTGATTCAGTATTAATATTTCTGTAGCAAAGATATGTGAAACCATTTAAATTTTAATATTGTAGAACATTCCCAAATTTTATCATAATATTTTGGAAAATATGGTAGATTTATTATTTTACCATATATAATCTAGTTAATACACATTTTTACTCTACGACATATCATGTTTTCGATACATTTTAATAAGTCAACAAAGAAAAGAATTCGCTAGTATATGTAATTATCTCGTTGTACAAAGTATGTGCTCCAAATGACCTGGGCCTAACTATATGTATACACATAGGATGATTGATGTGTGCGTAAATACATTTTTGAATAAATTATTATTTTAATCTGTCTTTTAAAATTTTTGCAGGACAAGCACCCCTGACTCATCTGCATTTGTATTTTATACATATATTGGGAATACAATATCAATGTCATTTACATATACCCACTTGAGTCCAATGTCCCACAGTCTCAAACCGCAAACGCAATGATAAAATTTCGTAGATGAGTAATAATTGCATTTCCTATAGAAATAATAACTGAAATCAATTTTTATGCTGCTCGAGGTTAATTGTATGGAAAAAGACTGAAACTTCAAAATATTTTTTCAACTCCAAAATGCTTTTTCTTTCGTTTCATACTCTTTCAATCCCTTTCATTAATTTTGAACAACCTGCATCCTGGTTTGTCTTCATTGATTGACGCTGATGATGTTGACAGTTACCACAAACTTGTGTTTTTGTGCTAATTAGTTTAAAATTGTTAGCTAAAAATAAATAATTACTAAATTAATAGCATGAGTGCTTGTGCATTAAATTATTTGACACTTACAATAATATTATTATAACAATCATTGGAGAATTGGAGTTACAGACGTAACTTACTGAGTACAGGTACAGACAGATTATTCTGTCTATACATTCAGATTTACATTGCTAAATGGCAAATTAAGATAGCTTCGCAGTGTTGGTGTTGGCACTGTCGGTAGTGTAGTGCTGTTGCTGTGATCAAAATGAGTCACCCGGTGGAGCCACCATTATCCGGTCAACCAGGTTCAGGTTCCGGTGTTCCAAAGCATTCTAAACCTGACAGTGTTAAAAGAGAAAGTGTCGCCAACCACAGCAGCGACACGGTATCAAGTCATGAGATTCATGATGAGAATGCGGCTGATACAGAACAGATAATTAATAATGACAACAACTTAGCTAATGATGTTAAGCACATCACTGAAGAAACTGAACCCTCGCATGTAAAATCAGATTTGCCAGTAATAGAACCTCCCTCCATGGAATCCCTAAAGGTGTCGAATTCGTTAATAGACGCATCTGCAATCTCACTATATGAGCCGACGGAAGAAGAAATAGACATAGCTACGATGGAAATCGGCTCGGTTGATGAAGCCCAAAAAATTGCAGAAATAATTCTACAAGTTTTAGAAGAGGATCTGTATGAAGCTAGACAACAAGGAAGATTTGGTTTGAAATCTAATCATTTATCAGATCCCGCGTTGGAGAAAGCTAGACGCAAGAACTGGCTAAGAGACAACATTTCTGAAGCATCATTGGTTTCCAATTTATCAGACTTCCAGTTTGATTTAGATGCTCCTTCCGAGTTAGAATTATTCTATGAACAAGGCATGAACGATTTTCCTGGTCGTCGACTCAGGCATTTAAGTGAGGATAACAAAGTCGATGAAGCTGTGCAAGTTAAAATATCTCGTCCGCCAATCGAATCCCAAGATCGCCAAAGAGAAATGTATTCTCAAACTAAAGAATTCTCTCGACTGAGAAGACAAACTGCTCAAAATGAATTCATGCGGTTGTACCCAGTCCCGGAAAATTGGGAGAAACCAGCACCAGCCTCAAGAACAAATTCATTAAAGCATATGCTGGACCAGGTTGCACAACATGACCCGAGTGAGGAGACTTATCTTGTAGGAGCCAAACCCAAGTATAGAAAGTCTCAAAAGGAAAGAATACTTCCGCCCATACTTGGCAATTTCCAAAAAGCTGAAACTTACTGGACTGGAAGCACCTTTTCTGGAGATTTCAAAGATAGGATGTTTGAGCTGGGAACTTATGAATATCCTACATGTAAAATTTATTCTTTCATCCTTGATAGCTTCATGATTATTTTAAAATTTTGCCATGATTTAGTTTCCTTCAGTTCAGCGGTGTCTAAACTTTGCAATGTACTGTGTCATTCATTATCAAATTTAATTACTTTATTAATAATTAATTTTCCCACTTTCCCTTTGGAAATATTTTTTTTATAATAATGCAATTTACCCCAAGATGCACATAATTACATACCGTATCTATACATACCGTACATACAGTACCTACATTGATTACTAGCTCATTGACTATTTGCATCTTTTTATGGACGCTATGTACAGACTCCCAGTATCAAAGTGAGTTCAAAAATGGTGAAATTCACTCCAAGAAGCACTTTGGACTCGTAACTTACCCCAGAGGAGATACTTTTGAAGGAACTTGGAAGCATGGAAGGTTCATAGATGGAGAAATTACATTTAGAGACGGTCTGAAATTTGAGCCTATGGGCTGGCGTTACTGCACCGCACCTGATCGTCGGTCCGTAATAGATCTTAATAAGTCTAAAATCCTATTACATTCACAACAATACTTAAATTGTTAGTTTATTAACTGAACACCTCCAGCTTAATTAGATCCCTAATGCAAGCTTATATGTATGTCATAATAAGTGAAAACCTGCAATGCTGCAATATCATATTTACATGTTTGTCTAAACCCGACACTTGTTATTCTCAATCCAGTTTCTTCGTCGAACGCTCTCAAGGTGTGAATGGCATTGGGGAGACGCGCTTTAGCGATAGGATCGAACCGCCTAAAATTCCCCACGGATGTTATGACGTCGGAGATGGTGTATACAACCCTGAAACTGGCCTCGTCGTTAATTACAAGGGAGTTATTTTGAGGTTAGTTTTATGACTCTCTTACTACACACTATTCCGGACAGCCTTGATTTCCCTTTGTTTTTCTATTATTAAACCAAAACCACCAACTATACATTAACTGCGGAGCAGGTGTAAACAGTGGAAACATTATTGTTCCTATATAATAAATATAATGATAATGAGGTTCCCATTTATAAATGAAATCCTGTAATCTATTAAATTATTATTAGGAACAAAATGCACAAATAGGCAATACAAGGGATTGATGTGGTTTTTTTTTAGAAAAGCGACGGAGTACGAGCATCGCTGGATAGTGCTAAACTGTCGAAAGGCCAAGCTACTGCCGGAAACCTACCAGGCTTGCTTCCTGGATGGAAGGACGCCCGACTGTTACTCGCGTTACATTTTGAGGAATACATAGAAATTTTAATAATTTTCAGCAACAAATAAAAATGAATATGATTATTTCGTATCTGTGAAGTTCTGCAAGCTGCAAATTGTCCATGACTTTTAATTAACACTTCAATGTAAAAAATCATACTACATGGAAACAACATGACTCATTTAAAATCATGGATAATAATATTGATTAATTATATAATTTAATTTAAATTATTAGCATAATAAATTAATAAACTTAAAAACTGCGCAATGAAATTGTTTTAAAATAATGAAGCAAACAATTATTTATAAGTACTGTATACACAGTAATAATAAACAATAAGCAAAATTCGCTTTCTATCTTTGCACGTTACCCCAAAAGCAGCAGGAATTGTAAGTAAACGCTGGAAAAAACATTTCCAACCATGCCAAAGCGGAGGAACTAAATGCTGCGACAGTGCAGAAGTTAGAAGTTGCGGCAGAATTTAAAAGTCCACGCAAAGCACGTGCTGCCTGGAATGGAAGTGGATGCAGCAATACTTTATAGAAGCCACGCTACCGCTATTTACAATTACTTGGAAAGTTTGCGACTCCAGAATTGAAAACTGAAGATACAACAAAAGTTAACATAAGCCGGTGTATTTCTAATTAATTAAATTTTTGTGCATCCTTCGACCTCATAAAATGGCACCTTATGGAGGCGGTGGCGGAGGTGGATTCGGCAGAGGAGGTGGCGGCGGGGGATTTGGCAGAGGCGGCGGTGGTGGTAGAGGTAAATTGTTTACATGATTTTTTACATCTTGTAGTGTCAAATATTTTTTAAATCATTTGTGTTTTGTATGGCAAATGGCAATACTATTGACGAACGAATTATTTCATTGTGATGTCGTTTTAACTAGTCGTAAGAAGGATTGCGTAATTGTAACAATAATTAATGTTAAAAATTGTATATTAAGGCATTATGAATTGTGTACAAACTCAGTTATTATTGTTTCCCAGGTGGAGGACGAGGTGGATTCGGCGGTGGCCGTGG
This sequence comes from Lipothrix lubbocki, assembly GCA_034696945.1. Classification (NCBI taxonomy): domain Eukaryota; kingdom Metazoa; phylum Arthropoda; class Collembola; order Symphypleona; family Sminthuridae; genus Lipothrix; species Lipothrix lubbocki. Next base: position 16,518 of record JAQGAK010001141.1, read on the forward strand.
AGGAGGTCGAGGGGGTGGTGGAGGATATGGAGGCAGAGGGCGTGACGAAGGACCTCCGGAACATGTTGTTGTTCTTGGTCACTACACACATCCAAGCCAGAACAGTTTAGTGTGTAAAGTGGAAATTGAAGATGTTCCGTACTTCAATGCCCCGATCTACTTGGAGAATAAGCAGCAAATTGGAAAGATTGATGAAATTCTAGGCAACCTTAAAGATTATTACGTCTCTGTCAACTTAAATGATGATGTAAAGGCCAACTCTTTTAAAGCCAATGATAAAGTAAGTTGATTCCAGCATTTAATGTGGTACAGACATACTTAATTCTCCAAAATGTAAATACTTAAACTGTTGGGAGTTAATTGAATTGATTCGTTGATTGTATGATTCTAGTTATACATTGACCCTGGAAAATTACTACCACTATCCAGATTTTTACCGGGCAATGAAAGCAGAGGAGGTGGACGTGGTAGGGGAGGTCGCGGGGGTGGACGCGGTGGCGGTCGTGGAGGACCTGGAGGTCGCGGTGGACGGGGTGGGTTCGGAGGAGGACGCGGAGGTGGTGGCGGATTTGGTGGACGCGGTGGTGGTGGCGGCTTCGGCGGCGGTCGTGGCGGTGGAGGAAGAGGAGGAGGAGTTGGTTATGGAGGAGGTCGCGGACGTGGGGGAGGGTTCAAGCGCTAATACGAACATTGTCATGCCTTGTTCGAGAGCAATGAACCTGTCTGCCGAAATGTTTTCATATTTTTTATACGCAGCAAAAATTGTTGAGTATTGTAAATAGATTCTTGTGTAGTTATTACAACACAATAAATTCTTCTTCTGTTATTTTAAAGATATTATGTTCCCGACAAACGCGTAATATTATTTACCTAACTTGCCTAATTTGTTGCACATAAAATCTTGCACTCACGCAATAGGTCAGGTATGCAAGGGTAAACTAATTAAAGAAAAAGAAGGATTCTAACTTCTTTAGAGAAAACGTATATTATTTATTAGCGCCATTGACAATACTGAACAAAATATGTGTACATTAAAAAAGCGATAGGTTCTTTGGAATTTGATACGAATTCTATCACACAAAAGAGGAATCGGCAAATAAATTAAAACTCTCTTCGTTTCCTGTCAGCCCCTCTTCGTCTGTTTTGGTTGGCATGCACTTCCTTGTGTCGACGATTAAGGACAACATCTTTTTCCTGTCCTTGTCCCTTAGGTTTACCTGCGGAATAAACAAGTTTTTAGAAATATAAATAAATAAATATTATAGTATTTAAACTTATACATTGCAATATTCTTACCAATCACATCCCGATGTTTGTCAGGTACGAAACTCTTCCGTTGTTGCATTTTTTCTTGCCTTCGTCGTTCATTCCTTTCTCGAACTAAAGCTGGATCCTCTACAAACTCTTCGAAACCTTTTTTTCGTTGAGATTCCGTACTTGGAGAGCTGTCTTCTTCACTGTCATCGTCTTTCTTGTCAGTCTCAACTTCATCTGCTTTTGCATTTAATGGATTATAAAGCCAACTCTCGGGTTCAGTACTACCTACGGCAGTGTCGTCGTACGTGTCATCATATTCGTCTTCGTACTCGTTATCATCGTTGAATGCAGGAAGTAAACTCTCATCTACATACGTTTCTTGTACGGGATCGACACCATTTACGACAGCGTGACTTAATGATTGTGTAGGTAATGTTAAACTTTCGAGGATTTTCGTTTTCAATTCACTCCTATTTCTGTCCAGAAATTCTGTCTCCGATTGGAAATCACCACTCCATTTCCCTCTGTGGAAAGTTTCTCCGGGTTCATTAGGCGTAATAACTTCCAATACTTCAGGTTCACCTTTATACATTTCTAAATGTGCAGGTACACTGGATTCTAAAATCGCGTTAATTACACTCTCACTGTTGTAACCGTAGTGCTTCAGACATGCCTACAGAAAAAAAAAGATTGAATGAAATACTTAAACAATGCATTAAAAGCTCTCTTTGTTGTGTTGTATTCACTTCTACGGTACCTCAATGTAGCGGGTCGACAAGTCATTAAATAAATCTTTAACGGTTGTTACAAGCGAGTTAAATTCAACCCCAGTAACATCTAGCGAACACGCCCCTAATAGCTGACGATCAAAATCAGGGTCATTTAATGGGTCCAATTGTTTTGTAGATCGGGATCTGGGTTTCGACTTCGATTTGAATTCAGGTGCACAACCATCCCCCAAATCTCTCCAGCATTCGCCTATGGCATTCATTAAATATTCTATCCTTGTTTCGTCGCTGCGAATAAGCCAAACACATAATATACTATAGTAAGAGGTACAATACAATAATTATTGTTGAAATGAAAGTTGTTTATTTAGCTTTAAAAATGATTACAGTACTTACATGGAAATGCCTTTATCAGCCAGGTATTTTATGTCTGCCAGAAACGGGTAAGCCTTAGTGTAGTCATAGATGAATACCCTCTCATCAACACAAGAAGTAAAACAGTCTAAGAAGACGTCACTAGCTTTCCTAAAATTGTCATATCCTAATAAAAACACCGTCCAATTTATTTTCGAAAAAATGCGTACGATTTCTAAAAAAAACCTCTTACGTGTTAGTAGGAGCCTCCGTTTTTGCATATATTGTGGATTGCGTTAAAACTACACGATAAATTTTTAATGCTAGTTGTCGGTATACTTGTAATCTTTGTTTCAGGCTTGAATTTGGAAGGCGAACTACGACTCCCCCAAAGAGCTGGACGATTGATCCATAAGCCGTAGCCAACCTACGTAAACAGATTTTGGTTTGTAAGACCATAAATGTACATATATACAAAAAAGTTTTAGATGTAAACATACGAAAAAAATAAGGAAGACAACTAACTCTACCTCAATTCAAACTGTGGTAGCCCATGAAGTTCTTTTGCCACAACTGGACAATGCTTAATTAGACCATGCATAGAAGCTAGCGAGTCTATTTGAAACTCTAGTAAATCTTTAAAAAATGATTCATTAATATCACCGGACAGAATCATTTCTCGGATATGGTCACCAAAGTTTTGTTCAGGTTCGTTCAACTTTTCAATAAAATCTGGTAATGCCTCCCTCAGCTGCTTCATCAGTCCAGGAGCATGCTTGAAAACATTTTCAAGCATCTTCTGCAGTTCCTTATCTACTTCATCCTCCGTTAAATAAAGTGCACATAAATCGAGAATTTTGGATATGTCGAGTATATTGTGTTCAATCAACCATTTGCCCCATCTCTCAGGTGTAATATGGTCACTCTGAAATTAAAAAAATATGATACTTTACAGCAATTACGTAACTTATTGAATATTTGAAATTGATTTATGTACAAATTCGACATATTTAGTACTAAAACTAAAAGACTAAAACAATACTTACTTTACTCTCTTTAAATACACAAATTCTCAGGTAGACTCGAAAAACTAAAGAGTATATATCACTAAATAGCGGCCAAATAATTTCATGTCTTTCATATTCTTTGAATAGAGCGTCGTAGGGTCTGGGAGCTCTTAATAGAAATGAGGATAGTAAAGGGTCGGCGATTTTCTTTGAGAATATTAGAAACGACCAAAATTTGTAGTGCGGTAGTTTGAGCAACCAAATCAGATCCGTTCGGTACATATTCATGGATTCAACCCATTCTTCACAGACAACTTCATCTTTAAGTAAGTTTACTTTTGGCATATAAAACTGGACACAGGGAAAGGAGTCTGCGTTTCTCTTGTGCTGGAAAACAAATAATGAAGACACAATCAATATCAATATTAAATGAATTAACACATGCCACTTATTTAATCTTGACATTTAAGGATCATCGAGCATTTCTGTTCTACATAACACAATTTATACATTTCCAATTATATAAAATAACTTTAAAATCTTACTAAAGCAGGAAGTTTCGTAACTGCTCCAGCACCTGGCTTATCTTCTATCAACCGCTCCTCCAGAGGAGGACAATCTTCCTCATGTCCATTATTTGTAGGTTTTTTACTCACGGGGTTACTCACAGCCATGTCAGTCAATTTAATAAGTGTAATATATTTTCGATACAAAACTAACAATAATAATTATTATTATTACTTGATTATACTACAGACCTAATAACACGATCTTCTACAATAATTATAAAATTATTATTTAGCGCTTCTATATTTACAAGAAGATTGACAACAATAATTAACTTTCCCTTAATAAGCTAAATTAGATTTCCTATAGAAAGTATATTTTAACTTTACCAGAAATTAATGATTTATGATGCTATAAATAAAAATAAATAATAAAGGACACTATAATAACCAGATTGAGTGTTCCACAATGCTTATTATTGCACCAGAATATTCTATTGTTCAAGCTGGATTCAGAAACTAATAATATTATTAGTATTGTTACTTTTAAACTAATAAAATCTGAACGAGTATTTAAATAATATAACACAAGTAAATAGCACTTTCAATAATTTAAACTTGATTGAACAATAAATATGGTAGGTCAGGTCAGTTGAGAAAGAGTAAATTTGCAGTGATAACTTGTATGCCGGGTTTCATGGACTATCTAAAATACTTTAATAAAATACCTTATGTCAAAATATTGCATGTTTCTCTCTGATGATTCCTGATTCTGATTCAATTGCAACTTGCAAGGCCCTCAACTTATTAAATTTTATGAAGTCACATGCAAAACGTGGTTTAAATGTTGCTGTGAATCCAACAACTTTTTATTCGAAAAATCGCACATTACACTTCTCATGTGCTGCTACAAGCTTCAGGTTTTGGGTTTGATTTGAACTTCAAATCCCTGCTCGTTCAAATCTTCCGCACCACGAAACATATCTCTATTCTTCTCATGAAACGTTGGGGAAAGGATGACGCGCATTTTTAGGCTCCCTCCGATATCAATGGGTCCACGTCGCCGATCCAAGATTTCATTATTTTACTTCTCATAATGGTGTTGACGGGTTTTATCAACATTTTAATCTATTTTTTCTTTGGGGTTGGTGCATTGTTTGGTAGGGGATAACTATTGCTTGGTAGGAGATTGCTAATTGCTTGGTAGGAGATAAGAAGATAAACTATTGCTTGGTAGGAGATGATGAGATCACTATGACTTGGTAAGAGATAAGAAGATAACCATGACTTGGTAGGAGATGAGAAGATAACTATTGCTGGCTAAGAGATGGAGAGATCACTATGACTTGGTAGGAGATAAGAAGATAACTATTGCTGGTTAAGAGATAAGGAGATCACTATTGCTTGGTAAGAGATACGGAGATATCTTTTGTTTGGTAGGAGATAAAGAGATAACAAATTGCTTGGTATGGAATCCTCAACCAGTGGACTGGATGATTTTTCGAATCTTCGTCATCCTGGTTTTGCGAGCAATAAAGGGGTCAAGTAAATCTGGAGGGCATTTACTTGGTTCAAAATCCTTGTTCGAAAATTTCCGTAGACCATTTATCTGCTTATTGTGAAGTTGTATCCCCACAGCTTCTGCGGGCTGCCCTTTTAGAAAGCCATCGGCTAGAGTTTGGTACTCTTTCTTTCGTTGGTTTAGAAATACACGTGCATCCACGGCATTGGTATTGGCATATGACACGGAGGTTGTAGGAATGCGTCTGGAATTAAGTCTAATCATGTCTTCCACTACACGACATAATGTCTCGACGCTTTTATCAATGTCATCAGAGTCCACCACTTCGGTGAAGAAGCCCGGGTTTTCTTGATGAAATCGGATGTACTTTTCGCGCTCATTCATAATACATGATTCTAGGTTCTCCCGATGTCTTATGTGAGTGTGTTGCCTTGACGACTTTAGGGTTACTTCAGATTCCGTTTCCGAGGGAATATCGTCCTCTTTTTCTGTGTTGCTTTTAGAGTCATTTGTTCCGGTTATACTACAAGACCGCGAGGGATTCCAGTTCCAGGGAATTTCATCGAGCTCGCCTGAGAATTCGCGATTGGATGTAAATTGCGGGGGGAGTGTTGTAACACATTCTGTTAGATTTTTCCCCATTGATTGCCCCGACATGCAAAAAAGCCCCTCAACATCTTCGTCGTCCTCACCACACCATGCTGGTACTGGAGTATTTATCATTGCTCTATTCGTAATGGGCGTAGAGCCAGAGTCAAGAAAATCTGACCGGAAGTTTCCCTTATAAAAAGTTCCGCGCTCTAAATCTACAGGACAGCACACAATGTGAGGACACTTGTAAGGAAATTTCCCAGCGCAAACATTGTGCGGACCAAAGGCATAATTGGGATTTACAACTGCACGGCAAACACCAGGCGTTACTAGTGGAGTAGAAATTGGTCCAAAATTACTCTGCTTGTGTTCCATCTGGAAACGATTTTGTTTATCTCCAGAAAATATTCCTTGGGACGTTTCATGAGATGTATGATGACTAACGTGGCTTCGTTCAGGAGTTTGTATATATTTGAGTGAAGGTTTCTGGTCGAAGGATTGATTTATTGTTGTTGTATTGGCATTCTCCGGTTGATCTTTATTTCCATTTGAAATAACCGAATGTTTTTCAACTGAAAACATGAATAACGTTATTAAAATTGCAAAGATTGTTTATATCAATCTAATAATAATTCAGCTTTCAGCATGATTAAGCTATTCCCACACCTTTTATCCGTCCTTCTACATCCGTACACGTAAGTTTAGAGAATGTCTTTGGCAAGGTGAGAATATTTGTCTCCGGCGTATCCTTTAGAAACACTAATTCCAAATCTCCAGCTTTCGCTTGTAGCTTTGAGCTACTGGTTTGTTTAAGGCAAGTTTCAAAAAAATGTTGCGATTTAATTCCTCTGTTGGGAGAACTTAGTCTGTTTATTAGCATGTTATATGTTTGCGTAGTTCGTGGAACTTCCTGCAGCTGAAGTTCTAGCAAAGCTTGTTTCCAATCTAGCGAGTCAGCAATTTCACGGGGAAGTGAGGACAACTCTTCAAAAACGTTAGCCCTAAAACCGACCTCCAAAAACATACTGGCGATTCGTCTTAATCTATGAAGGATGTGAACTGTAGAAACCTCGGGGTAAGCCTAAAAAAACGTATAATTAATATAGTTGTAATTGATATATTACATTTTAAATAGTAGACATTTTCAATTTAAAGAAGTTTAAATTGTCAAATTACCTTCGGATCACTCAAGAATTGGGGTATATTTTGTTCAGTGCATGGAGTCTTAATTTCCTCTGACAGCTTGGCTTCTGTTGTTGATATCTGTGGGACAATGGGCAGAGCTTCAATATGTCTTTCCTCGTTCTGCTGAGAGTCCGTAGTTGAAGTTGAACCCATTGAAATTGGAACAGAGTTCAGACTTTGTGTGTTTGGCCCAGAAAAAGATGTATTGGCTAAATCTGTGATGTCGCTTTGTTCCCTGTTAGATGCAGCGGAATCGATATGCAAACTTGGGTCGAATTTGAAGGAAACATTGCTCTATTGGATGCAGAAAAGTATTTGTAATTGATATTGAATGTCGCACGATTTGTGGAACATGGTTGTTACCTTCAATCTTGGAGGCAAGTCTAAGCAAAATAATGGCATGATATTAGTTTATTTACTGTTGAAGATAAAAGACAAAATATTTAAAATATGGAAAAATAATCACACCATCTTGGTTTTCGTCTTCTTTATTTTTCAAGATGGCTGGTCCGTATGGGGTTGCATCCATACTTGGTCTCTTGTCGCCGTGATATTCCAGGTCGTGAAAAGTTTCTGGAAATATTGCTCTATATAAGATCTAGCCAATGTGTTGAAATATACATTAATCTTCTAATCACTTACTCTCTTTGTTGAAGTTAATGGTTTGTTTACTATGTCTCTTAACCATTTTCATCCAATTATCATCTTTGTCAAACGAGTCATCTCTTTGACTAGATTCCATCGCAGCTGCGCCTTTTTTTTTAAGTTGATGAACGTTGATTCGACTTGAAGGCATCACTAATATGACCTTAGCTTGAATATTCCATTTTCGAAGTTCAAGGGCTATGCCTAGAGGTACAGAAGCTACCAATAACATATTCCTCTCTGACGCCCTGGTGATCTAGAGACAGGAAAGGTAGGCTTTAGCGACCGAATTTCTTTTTTCACATGTGCTTTCATATTGTTTCTATTGGTAAATAATTTTTACATGTGAGGTGGCAAATCCACACGCCCGTCCCAGTATGTGACTGTAAGCCAGGAATTCTCCCCGGCTTTTCATGCTGAGAAATCCTTCAAAGGAAACAGGAATGTCCTTATTGGTATTTGGAAATTCTAAAGTTGTAGCTGTAGAATGTACTCCACTGTGGAAAAATAATACAGTCTTACGCCATAAGTGCGAACGTTTCCAACAAGTTACCAACGTTGTTATCAGTTAAACATTGGATCGACAAAGACATGATTTAAACTAATGTTACCCTAATTGAATATCTGCTTTAAATCTGTCCTTAAGAAGAGTGGAGAGCTTGGAAGAACGACTCATGGGAGCGCCTACCAGGAGAAGAACTGGCGGTAAGGTTGCCGTACTATGTACGTTGTCATCCAGCAATGTCGTTGCAGATTGACAAGTCCTATCTAATAGTACGGCCATCCTATTCTCATGTGAAATTTTCAAATAGCTTGGATTGAAGGTGTTGTTGGCTTCTAGCTGCAAAATAGTATTTAGCTAACCGTCGTATATACGTTATTAGTTTATAGCTCATTGTGGAGACTGATGAAGCTAAGTTTTTACCAAATTTTCAGGAGTGACAGGGTGGCCATCTAGGAAACGAAGTTGTGGAATGATGAATATAACCATTCTTTTCCAAAGACCGACACCATTAAACGGGTTTGGCTCCACAAAGACAGAAACCAAGTTCAGGAGGCTTTTGAAATGGCGTAGTTCATGTAGGTCAGATATTTTGTTGCCTATAATATGTAATAAAACAAAATCAATTTTATTACTCGCCAGACGATTAAAAACTTTTGAATAGAAATTCAGGATAACTGGAGTAACAGTTATAACTATGTATTGCATTTGTATTCATAAATATTCATAAATTATTATTCACGTACTTTGTAGCCAAAGTTCTTGCAAAGCTGGTAAATAAGAGAGTGGTTCCAATATTTCAATTTGATTTTGAGCCAAAGATAAGGACCTGAGGTTTGTACATTTCCTTAAATCCATTATCGTTTTAATTCTGTTATTATGCTGAAAAGCAGGAATGTATATGTTTGGAATTTGCAATATGTACTTGTACTGTACAGTATACTACTGTACTGTACTACACTATATGTATACTGCACTATACTGTACTATACTGCAGTATATTAATCAATTTATTGGTGGATACGTAAATGGCTTACTAAAAACAGAGCTATTAAATTGGGGCAATCGAAATTTCGAATACTTGATATCTTGTTGTGGGACAAATCTAAGACTTTGAGATTCTCACATTTATCGAATCCATCGACATTCTCAAGGTAATTATCTGCATATTTTAATTTGATTAAATTACGCGTGTCATTCTACAATGTGCGTTGTATAAAGTTAATCTTACGTGACAGATTAACTTCTGTAAGTGCCCAAAGGTTGTCTAGATTGATGATTTTGTAAATATTATTCCGGGAAAAGTTAACCTGTTGAAGGGCAACGGGAGGCAGAAAATCGCCAAAAACTTGGACTTCATTCTTTGAAGCGTTTACTACCCTAAGGTAGGGCATGCCTCCCAATAGCTTTACATCTAATCATTATTTGAAAATATTAACTTCATTATTTTTGTAAATGTGCCCAAAAACTTAGCTCTAATAAAAATACATAATAAAACGATGACTGAATGCCTAACCTTGAATGTAGTTGGCAGACATATCTATAGATGTCAGTTCGGAAAATTGTTCTACCAGCGATATGTCGAGTAAACCTTTGTTACTTATGTCCAGGTGGCGGAAGTGAACATTATAGCCATTGGCGGTTGAACCGATACGTTGTAAACCAGACTGTGAAGTAAATACAGATTGCATTTAATGTTACTAATTACTAAATAGATGCATGAAGATCGTCTTACAATTAGATTTCATTAGAAATACAGCTTTTTGATAGGTGTTACTTTGATTTCTTCTAGAGTAAGAGCGTGCTCCACTTGGAAAGGAAACTTTGGCACAGAAGTCCCTGTAGACGCTGTTTCCCGGATTCCCGGTGTATCTGCCCATTTTTTCGAGTCACTGACATTCAATAAGTCATCACTTGGAGCTCTGGCAGAAGCAAGTGACAAAAATGAATCCGACGATGATACAAGCAGATGATCTTCTCGCAAATCGTTTACAATGAGCCCATCTCTTTCTATATGAATTGGTACGCATGTTTTCAGATTTCGAAAATCCGAGTTCAGGTAAGTCGGGTAGTCGTTCCAGTAATCCTCGGATTTTACTTTAGTAACTATGTTCACATTTTTTTTACTTCTAGATCTGGTTGTACCGGATGGGGTTGTCCCGACAGATTCAACTATCGGAGATAGAGGATCTTGCTTATCCATCTTGGTTACCTGTAGGTTAAAAGTAAGGGCATTAAAGTTAGTCAATCAAGTCGCACACACAGGTAGTAGTATTCAGCAGTTCCGCCTCCACGCATTTTATGTTGTTGCAAGGTTGCAAGTTGCAACGAACACACACACGAGACTTTAAACTACGATACCGCTAGCTTTTGTATTTGCCTTATATGACGAGGTGCAATATTCACTATCGTCGTGAAATTTTTTTAAATATTTAAATTATTCACAGCGACAATTTATGCTTGTTTCTTAATACCGAAATCAATATTTTAAATAAAATTTCTATCGGAACCCACTCTTCATATGTTTCAAAATACTCTGGTAAGGTTTCTCCGGCACCTATTAATAATCCGACTACATATATTTCAAAGATGATATCGTTCCTGAAGATAAGGGATGCAAGTTGCAACATGGAACCATGCAATACTCATAAAATTCTTTTCGTCTCCCTGTCTAGGATAATTCGTAAGAGGATGCTTATTACTATTGTTTTTTCAAGAAATTGAATTGGCAAAAATATGACTGTAATGTAAACTATACATTACTAAGTTTTTTGCATTGCATCCGAGTGAGCTCTGATGGCCTCTGGGCCGCGGTTCGAAAATTTTCTCCGACGAATGGGTTTTGTGAATGTTGGTAAAACCCACCTCTACCCACCGCGAAGCCCATTGTTGTCAGATTTAAATACTCATCTCCCCCACCGCAACCACCGCTTTCGGAGTTACCCGGGTTTTTTGAAAAAAAATCAACCGATTTTGCTGAAACTTAATATACGTAACCAGGCATAGGGCATGGGTGATGTCAAAAGTTCAGTTAAATCGGTTAAGCGCTTTGAGAGTTACCCGGGTTTTTAAAAAAATCAACTTATTTTGCTGAAACTTAATATACATAACCTCCAGGCATAGGGCATAGATAATTTCGAAATCTGCTAAATCAGTTGAACGCTTTCGGAGTTACCCGGTTTTTGTATTGGATTTTTAACGTTCGCATGAAAATGAGTGGCCTGGCCTTGGTACTGCAAGCGGGATTCACGTACACATTAATATTTAGCTGGTGGTATTGTGGTATAAAATGGCCTTGGCTGCTACGCACGCAGGCCCCTCCGTGAAAGCAGTAAATTAAAGCGAAGCGATGGTTTTATATTAGATGAAATTGCTTTTCATTTGTCAATTCAACCTGAAAACAAAATTCCGGACGATAAAACATTTTTTTAAGGTTAACCTATAATATTATTTTGCGTTGCTTTATATTTATTTTGTATTGTAATGTAATCTCTCTATTAATAATTTCGTTGTGACGACCGTGATTCCGTGATTCCGGGAGTGGGTTGGGGGGGGGAAGGTGGGGTGACACGGAGTCTCGGACAAGTAGATCGAACGCGCGCAAAACGATCTAACCGTCATTAATATTTTGGTAAATGCTACTTAATCCCATGATACAACTTGGGGTGGGGGAGTAAAGGGGTGGGCGGGGGTGGGGGGACCCGGAGTCGCCGACGAGTAAATCGAAAGCGCGCGAAGCGCGCTGAGATCTACTCGTTAGTTTATATTTACATTATATTTATTCCGTTTTTATTTTATAGTTATTTGGAATTAATTTTATATTATATTATTACGATTTGTTTAGTTGGTAGTTGTTCGTAATTTGTTTCCGGTATTTTGGTTTTATTACAATTATTTATATTTATTTATTACCTTCGTATTTATATTACTGAATTAATTTGACTTGAATAATTTTTTATTCAAGTTTTTCTATGCTCTTAACTTAATGTAAAATTTTTTATCACTGATCATGGCTGAACGAAAAATGTAATTTAGTCTCATTGACTTGTCTCAGCATCAGCCCTTCTCTGTTGCTATATTTACAACCTGTAACGAACTAGGTATATATGATATATGTGATGATGTATATGATATATGTATTGTCGGGATTATCGTATCGAGTAAATCTCGTCGAGAATATCTCCTAATCGGGATTATCTTCTCGGGAGAATTATTGTTGTCTGTCGCGAGAATATCTCGGCACACGGTTGTGACTTGTGACTATTACTCTGTATACGTTTATTTAATACGAGTAGATCTCTGCAGCGCGTTCACTTTTTGATTGTTCACAGGCGATTGTCCTATTCTATAAATGTGCCCTACAAAACCGGGTCAAACTTTTTAGAATTCTAAATTTATTGTAATAATTTTATTTTATTAATTTAAATTCTAAATTTTATCCACAATTTGTTCATATCATTTATTTAATAAGCTTCTCATTGTTGTGTTCGTTATAATACTACGTATGTATGTAAGTACTTCGTAAGATTATTAAAGCTTATTGTTAGTTAAAAGTAACTCCCTCCCGCATAGCCGGGCTGGACTTTTTCACGGCCACGGCTGTTGAAATTTTGTTTAAATAATTTTAAAAAATTCAATTAAGGCCCAAAGGAAACCATTTCGTCTATTTTGAGGGAAATTTAACCATATGCTTTCAATTTTTTTCAAAATTGTTTAGACCATATATGATTTTCTGTGAAATCAGCATCAAGCCAGTAAAATACAGATTACACATGTTTGCATATTCGCAGATTGTGGAAGATGAGGTGAAGGAAAGAATGAGTGGTAAAAATGCTTGCTAAGGCTAAAAGTACTTCCAATGGTTTTAGCATTGCACACTGATCTCACCCTGTCGAATGCCGCGTAACATTGTTTTACGAATATAATAATATGCGTGTTCCAGTTCCATTCCAGCAGTACCAGCACACACGTTAATAAACGACCTTTTCCCACTATTTCCCACCCGCTCTCTCCACTTCTCTGCCGTCATTCACTTCGCTTCTAAACGTTTTCATTGTCAGTTCTCATCTCATCATCTCACTCACAAGTGAAGTCACATATTTCCTCATGCTTTGTCCCAAATTTTCCCACTCCACACACTCGTATGTCATATGCAATTAATAATAAAATTACAGATTGTGTTGTATTTGTAATAATATCAATATAGGTATGGTTTTCTTGTCATAAGAAATAATTCGACAATAGTGTACTGATGCTTAAATAAATAATAAAATACAGAAATTAAGTCTTGAGGGCAGTTGGGGCTGCCAAAAAGGAGGAACAACATGCGACTCTTTACCAAAATTACGTATGTACATTATGCATGGACAGTACGGAAATGGCAACCGAGGGATTTTATTGGTCATCAATTAAAATCCAAAAAATATTCCACCTCTAGAAAATGGTCAATCTACTTCGCATAATAAAGCTGTAATAATTTAGGCCTGTCCAGTACTTGCAGCACGTTCGATTTTAGGTTTGTGGCTATAAAATGAAATCAATACAATTTATATTATCTGGAAATTGTTGGCCTGTGTGAATCATGACCGGAGATATATCCTTCGCAAATCGTCAGCGAAACGTCACAAAATTGAGATGTACTAAAATTTTAAAAATCCCTATTATTCTTATGAGATGCACTAAAATTTAAAAAAAATTAAATATCAGAATGTGCTAAAATGATGTTTCCACGCACGACATTCTTCTTTCCTATGAAAAAGCATTGTATAAGAACGGAATTTTAGTGCATTCTGGAATATTACATTTTCTCATTGTAGTGCATCTTGGAATAATTATTCGAAGATGTATTTTATATTTATTAGTGATTTTTAATTTTAGTGCATCCTGATGTTTCGCTGACGAAATGCTCTCTAAACTAAAGCGTTGCATTCTATTTTGACTCGTCAATGTGTATACATTAACATGTGTATATCGTCAGCGAAGGATCCCAAAGGACCAATTTCAGTCCCTACAACACAGATACTGATACTTTTTGATACTTCGCCGACGATAGTAAATATTGGTATATATTTAATTGCAAGTTTGTATACAAGTAACATACAAAAAGAGTCAATTCACCTGACGAAGAGAATTGACTGTTCTTGAAACGTTGCGTGTACTCAAAGTTTTGTTATTTCCACGTAATCCGTTTTGATTATCACGAATAAATGCAAAAGCCCCTTATTTTGAATGAAAAAAATTCGTCACTTAAAATGTCGCACATCCTGGCACTACGGCACTATATTGTAAATTTTCATTTTAGTACAATTCTGATGTCTCGCTGATGATATGTTGAGAGTGGAGGGTTGTCAATACGATTTATTTTTACGGGGACATGGAATGCAACAACGGACCCACGTCAAGAACAGTGACAGTAATAAATGCCAAAGGTAATTAATTCAAGCTAAAAAATGCATTTATTGCATTAATTCCAGCTCAAATTTTAAAATGCTGTTGAGCACATTCATTGACGACAGCCTCTTAGGGATAGAAGGTTATTCTTGGGATTGTCTATTTAATTCCGCTGCGCCGTAGTAAATCATTTTTTATAAAAAAAAGTAACTATTCTCCGGGAAGATGTATCTCTTCTCTGGAAGTAGCAACCGGAGATGGAGCAATTTGTGGTGGTGGGAACCTCCGACGGATAGTTTGCCCTTTGATTTCTGCAGGGATACGGTAATTTAATTTGAAATGGTTATTCATTATAGCATAATTGATTAAATTATTCATCTTAAAAAATAATGCTAAAAAGATTTAAAATATTTTTACAATAATAATAATTATTTAATTCAAAAGTTCAACTGTAAGGCAAGTATTATTATTGTTAAAAAAAGGAGCGTAAGGTTTTGACGTGAACGGACGTGTCTCCGCAGAGCTCCAAAAGACAAGTGAATAACTGACGACCAAAGTGTCATACAAAAGTGAGAGTTGGACGTGCATAAGAAGAAAAAATCGGTGCAGACAGTAAGAAAAGTTGTGCGACCTTGACACTACCCGGGTACAAGAATTTCGGAACTGACGATTACGGTGCCCTAAACCTGTTTTAAGTGCAACAAAATTAGAAAGGCTGTGACAGCAAAGGGAAGCGGATTAAATTTAGAAAGTAGGTCAATAGAGAAACCCCGCAGAGACGACCTATAAATAACTATAGGAAACAAACAATTAGCTTTGCTAAGAAACTAAGTGTTAAATAACCCCAAAGTGACAACCTATTATTAATAATAAGGATATACCTGCAAAAAGCATAACAAAAATAACTAACCCCAAGAGATTTTACGACTGGAACAAAATAAACCAAGCAAGTACCCGAAGGAACCACTTCGGGGACACCCAGAAATGAATAAAGACGACCCGTTTAGAGCAAGACATCTCATCCCTAAATCACCACTAAAAATAACACCAAAAATTACCGAAAACGAGACGAGACCCCTCAGCCACTCAGCAATTAACACAACAGGAGGGGTAAAAAGGACGCTAGATATGACATCACCACAAACCCTTGACGAACTGGACCTTGAGAACAAGAAAACCAAAAAAGGAAACCAAGATGAAAAAATGAACGAGAGTTGCAATCGGGAGATCACTGACATGCTACTATTAGCATTACAAAAATTGACGAAGTTAGAAGAGCGTGTGGAGGACATGCATAACAAAATGGACGAAATGAACGAAAAGGTTGCTGTAATGAAGTTGCGGGTGGACGGCCTAGAACAAGAAGCGAAAGAGCAAAAAGAGAAAATTGAAAAGACAGAGTCAGAAGTTATAAAATGTCGACACGAGATAGACAATCTCAAAGAAGAAAATAGTAGGCTACAATTGGAATTGAGAAGAAAAAATGTGATAGTCAGAGGAATACGAGAAACAAAACAGGAACAGCAGGACACACTTTGGAACGAGACAGTCGCAAAATTGAGACTAGCGGGGGCAATAATTGACCCAAGGGCGTTTGACACCATCTTAAGAGTAGGGAAATATGTCCAGGGAAAAACGAGACCAGTCATTGTGAAAAGCGTTAAAGAATCCGACGCAATGAGACTCCTCCAGCAATCATGGAAAATCGCAAAGAACAACGAAAAGATGAAGCATGGAATAACAATACAGGAAGACCTAACAATCCTAGAACAGAAAAACAGGTTTCTCATCAGACAGACCTGTAGGGAAGCAAGAAGACAAGGCTACGAACCACGAAACTCCGGAATCAACACGGTCATAATAGACGGATACAAACAAGAAGCAAGGAGTGGAAAAATAGTAGTAACAGACTTGAACAGAACAAGACGAGAAGGAGAAAGACGAACCAACACAAGCAACCAACGAAATAACAGAGGCGGACCCGAAGTACGCAATCCGGGTGAAATTCCAAACAGCTTGAACGGAACTGAAGGTAACGAAAACAACCAGACAAATTTTCTACCCGGAGTCAACACGTCGGGAAACCAAGTCATTGAAACAGAAATGGAAGAGGGAGACGGAGCCTCACCTATATTTGCGCCCATTATGGGTCAAATCAACGGAGGATCCAAAGCTTCCGCCCCTCAGGTGTTCAGTTCGGACATCTGAGATAAGACGCCCTTACAATCAAAAAACAAACAAAACCCCACACTTCGTAATATAATTTACTGGAATGTACATGGGCTTCGAAACAACATGGCAACCAAAATTAATTTTATTAAAAACAAAACTCCTAAATTATTTTGCTTAAGCGAGACCCAGACCGATGACTGCAAAATTGTGGAGAAGATGCTTCCAACTTACAAAATAAAAACCATAACACCAGTAAAAACTTACGCAAAAGGAAGACCAAGTGGGGGGTTTATTATAGGGATAGACAAAGAAGCAGTTGAATATGTAAAAGTTATCAAACAAAAAGAAAACTTCATAATACTACAAATCAGTGATAATATGCCTACTAACATAGTTTTTGCATACGTGCCACCAGACAAAAAATATGACTACATAATTGACGAGATATTTCAAAGTATAAATAGCAAAAATTATATTTTAATGGGCGACCTAAATGCTAGAACAGACCACAGTGAAAAACTCAGCACCAATCAAGAAAGTAATATTTGTGAACAACGATGCTTCAAGGACTGTGTAAATAATTATAGAGGAAGGCTGCTGAAGAATCATTTAATATCTTGTGAGAGTGAAATAATTAATGGTCGAACAAAAGGCGACGAAAAAGGCGAGTTCACGTTTATATCGAAAAATGGTTCTAGTACAATAGACTTTTGCATTGCAAGCATAAACACTATCAGCCAAATACAGGATTTTGAAGTGCTAGAAACCCACGAATCCGACCACCTGCCAATATACCTATCACGAAAAACTCCGGAAACACTTACATTTAAGAAATTGACTAAAACGAACAGAATCATCTGGGCAGATGACAAGAAAGAAGCATTCCAAAATAAACTTCGAATTAATGCTAAAGACATTGTGCAAAAGGTGAACGGTGACATTGAAAAACTAAACCAAATCCTATATGAAATGGCAAATAATAGCGGAATGAGAACAGAAGTAGTGGTGGGGAAAAAAGACGTCAAATCACGATGGTTCAAAGGAGAATGCACCGAACTAAAGCGTAAATCAGCCAAAGCCCTTAAAAATCTCAAAAAAGCAGAAACGCCGGAAAATAGACAGACTTACGTGCATCTAAGGAAGGAGTACAAAATCACATGCAACAGGTACAAACAGGAATACTACAAGGAAAAACAAGATGTCATCAGCAAAGTAAAAGACTCCAAATCATTCTGGAACAGCCTGAACACTTTCAGAGACCCCAAAAAAGGACCAAACATACAGAGTAATATAAGTGCAAAAGATTGGGAAGCCCACTACAAAAAACTATTTGCTACGATACCCGAAACCAACACTCCGGGTGAAAATCGCACCAATATGTTACCCGAAGGCAACATTTCGGGTACAAATAACATGAACTTGTTACCCGAAGGAAGCACTCAGGACACAGATCTTTTTAATGATGAAGAACTTAATGCGGCACTAAAAAGGCTAGGAAATAACAAATCTCCAGGCTCAGACGGTATACCCAATGAAGTCTGGAAACATCTACCCAAAGAACTTCGCCCGTGTCTATTGGAATGCATTAATAAGGTGATGTTGCATGATGTCCCAGAATATTGGGGGGAAATTATTATCGCTCCAATATACAAAAAAGGGAAACGAAACGACGCAGGAAACTATCGACCCATATCACTGGTAAACACTGTTGTGAAATTATTCACTATATTACTATCGGAGAGAATAAACAAGTGGGTAACAGAAGAAGAAAAGCTATCTCATTCGCAAGCGGCATACAGAAGAGGTAAAAGCTGTATGGACCACCTATGGGTTCTAACGTCTTTGATCAAAAAAACTTTAAACACCAAAACAAAACTCTACTGCCTTTTCGTAGACCTATCGAAAGCTTTTGACAGTATTAGGCGTAAACAACTATGGGAAAGATTAAAGAAACTAGGCCTGAATACGAAAATTTTAGAAAAAATCAGACAAATTTACAGCAAAGCAAAAGCAAGGGTCAAGTCAGAAGAAGGATTCTCAGAACTGATACATATATTAGAGGGAGTTCTACAAGGCGAGACTCTAAGCCCAATACTTTTTACCCTTTATATAGACGAAGCAGAGGAAATACTCCGGAAAAGTGGAATCCATGGGGCCAAAATGTTGGCACACAAAATATTCATCCTCTTGTACGCTGATGATATAATTCTAACATCCTCGTGCCCAAATGATCTACAAATACAAATCAATAAGCTTCAAAAGTTCTTTCAAGAGAACAACCTACATGTTAACCTGGAGAAAACTAAAACGATGATAATTAGTAGGGGAAACCCTAAACGAAAATCCTTCTACTGGAACGGGGAAATCATTGAATGTGTCAAGACTTACAAGTATTTGGGGGTAGAAATTACCAGCAATGGAAACAACCAATCACACAGTAAAGCAACGTTTAAGAAAATGACAACAGCCACAACAAAACTAGTGCAAACGTTGGGAGCAGCCAAAGTAAAAGATGTGGAGACGATACACAGACTATATCTGGCGCTTGTAAATAGTATACCACTATACGCCTTTCCGTTATGGGGAATGAAGTACATTGACATCCTAGAGAGAATGCAAGTCCAGTTTCTAAGACGAATTACAGGTGCGAGCAACCTGACTCCGGGGTATGTTCTCAGGCTTGAAACGGGAATCCCATCAATTAAACTATCAGTTGGGAAAGCAATCTTAACCACATTATGGAATGTGGCCCTGAAAAATGACGCCACACCCGCTGGAAAGGACTGTCTCAAGTACCAGACTAAATACGAAACAGGAAGTATTTTAGAGGAATGGAAGAAGTTCTTCAAACAATACAATTTAGAAGAAGATTTTGAGAAACAACTGAAAAGCATGGACTCAACTTCAAACCAGGAACTAGTTGGAAAGCTAACACAGGAACTCATAAACACGGACACAAAAGCTCTGTTGACAGGAAAAGTCGCGACCTTCAAAGAAATCAAAACACACGCATTAAAAGATGACCTATACTGCAAGGGCTATAGTTGGACATTGGTGAAGTTTATCCAAAACATGCGTATAGGCTTGCCTAGAGTCTGGACCAATAACGAGTGCACCAACCTAAATGGAATGTACAAACTTTGGAAAAACAACAACAAAACAACAAAGTGCCCCAAGTGTAAAAACGAAATGGAAGACCTTTACCACATCATGTTTGAGTGTAAAGCGTACGAAGACATAAGGAACAAAGACATCCCTAATCTGCAACCACCAGAAGGAAGAAACATAAGCAGGCTCTTTCAAACTACACAAAACATACACAATATTTATACATACTGGATAAAGGCAATAAGAAAAAGGAAAGGTGTCAACGAAAACAAGATACCCGAAGCAACTAATTCGGGTAGCCGTTTACCTGAAACTGTTGAAAGAACATAACCAGTTGGATTGCCCGAAGACGAAACTTCGGGTTACAATGACAGAAACAATTAGTACACAAGATTCGCCTAAGTACGCGCAGTAGCACGTCCCGAGATGCCGTATCCTTCCTGAAGACTTAATGAAGTCAACGGGTTGCGGGTACTACTACGATGGAGTCTCGGTCAAGGATCTAAAGTGCACCATTTGTAAAACTAAATTAAATTTTGTCAAATATGTACCTAAATAACACAACCTAGTGTGTTGTATTAGTCTTTGGTAACCTAAGTATCTATGATAATATGAAAATTGAATGAACCGATTGTAAGGGCTTATGCTAAATCGATCGTAATAAACTCATTATTATTATTATTATTGTTAAAAAGTAGAGTTATCCCATCTTGCACTTAAAATAAATTCCCACTTTGCTGCTAGATGGATATCCCAGTTTGCATCTCCACCCCACAATGTGTCCTTACAGTGGTGCGTGTTATTACGTTATGACCACACCAGAGCAGAGCGGTGACTCTTTCAGTCTTTTACAGTGTTTTTATTGCATGCGATTTTTTTCTCATCGCCCGCCCACCCGTCCTGGCTTTTGATTAAGATTTTCAGTATATTTGAGCCTAATTTAAATTATTTAAAAAGAAGAATATGGACTTATATAGGCATGTAATTTTGTAATTTTAGAGCCTGCATGGATTGAAATATATCCAGCAGCCACAGCGCCATCTCTCGGAAAGGTTTGTATTTTTTTTAATTATTGTTATATCAAAACAACTTTAGTAAAATAAATTCTTAAGAAATTTGCAGGTACTTACGTATATACTACAACCATATTATATTTTAATATTTTCAGAATATTTTGGCTCCTGACATTCGCTACCGGGCTGGTACTCTCGTTTGTCCTGATTCATAAAGCATGGAGGGGCTACCAAGACAACAATATCATCATTGTGTTTGATCCGAGGGAAGTGCCCGTGGACGAAATGCCCTTTCCCGCAGTAACTATTTGCAATGTGAATAAGGTGCAGAAAAAGAAGGTCAACCAGTTGTTCAAGTAAGCTGATTTTCTATATTTATATGACAGCCAACAGGAGCATGTAAATGTGTTTACAGACCTATGTACCCATGTATTATTAAAGGCCGGGACTTTTTCGCAATTTTTGGTCCTCAAATTTTAATTTCCCATTTCGCAATTTTCGCAAGATCATTTCGCAATTTTCGCATTTTGTGTTTTTACGCACTAATAGGGCGAATATTGCTTCAAATTTTTTTAAAATCTTACTGCCATATGTATTTGTTAAATGTGCTTCAACACTAGTGGTTCTATACTTGCTGCTAAACAAAATTAGGATGAAATATGTACATTTATGTTTATAAACATTTTCCCCAAAATGATACACATGCGCCTAAGGATAAGTACATTCATTAAAAATTAGAATCCCACTCCATATAATATTTTAACCGGTTCCTCCCATATAAAAGAAATATGTTGTTCAAATTAATATTTTACCAGCCCCAACGTTTTGCTGTAAAATTAATAAATTAAATAAAAACGACACCAAAAAGCTTAAAAAGTTTAAAATATTAAATTGTTTTATGTTTAAAATGCGGCAACTTCTTCCTTGTCTAGTAGTAATTTTGTTTATTGTGCTTGTAATCATGTTTATTTATTACGAAGTTCTAAATTACATCTACAAAATTGAAAAAAAGTTGTATTTTTGGCTTAAACAAATGCTGGAAATTGCATATTTTAGAGAATGTTTTGGTGATTTCGTAAATATATTTTCATTTCGCAAAATTTTTCCGATTTCGCAAATTTCGCATTTTTCGCGATTTTATTTTTTCAGTTTTGTATTATACTAGTGTTGGGGGTTATTGTTTACCAGGGTGGGAATAGTCTAGCGCACCGTTTTAAAACTTTCGCATTTTTCGCAAATTCCCGGCCTTACATATTACAGTCAAATAATGCAAAACTTTATCACATATAGTACGAAAAATCATGTTTTTGTAATCCGAATAGTGGGAGCAATTATTTTTCGAAAAGCGAATAGTGCGAGAAATGATTTTTTAAGCCCGATAGTGCGAAAAATCATTCCTGAAAAAGCTAATAGTGCGAAAAATCATTCTTAAAAAAGCGAATACTGCGAAAAATGATTTTAAAAAAAACGCGAAAAATATTTAGTAAAAAATGCGGTTGACAGCCTTATTTATGAATTCCTTTAGGTTGAGATTCTGAATTTCAACATCCTCATTTAATGAGATTAATAAAGTTATTACGCACAATGAAACAGCCAGCACGGCTCAGGCGTCCATCGTAAATTTTGGATTGGAAAGTCGGGGATTTGTTGCGGGAAAAGGGAGGAATACCTAATACACGTGATTTTTTTTTCAATTCAATTCTTTATTAACGTGTTATTCCTAGATCAGTACAAAAAGACTGTTCTCCCTCTAGTAACACGGGTAT
>JAQGAK010001142.1:0-39261 GCA_034696945.1 Lipothrix lubbocki
AATGCCCTAAATGCCTGCCAATTTTGCCTGCCCAATTTGCCATTTTTGCCATGGCATTTAAAAATCGACATACCCTAGCTATAAGGGATGCTGGTGTTAAGGGATTATCGATAACTTAAACGTCCACAAACAAATTTACATATAAATTATCTGAGCAACTTTTCGACTTGCTAGTCGTCATCAGGCTCTACACAACAATACTGCTGAATGACAAGATCAGTGTATTGTATAATGTCAAAGAAACTATGTACAATATTTTTAACGACAGAATTTTAAGAGAATCAATTTGTTATACTTTTTAACCTCAGCATAAAAAGGACTGACTTCTGCGTGAAGATTTGTACAGTTTGTGCTAAATTACTGTATACTTAGCACAACTATCTTTTGTGCAGTGGAAGTGGCGAAAAGCTTTCCACCTGTTTAATTTTATAATAATTAATTACCCATATTAATAGCATAATTACTACATTTTGATTGTAAATATTATCCTTATAGGTTACGAATATGGCACAATAAATGTACTGGTTTTGGAAATGTACACATTACAGTTCATGACTATGTGTACGCAGATTAACTGCTACATTTAAGAAATAGCTCTTATTTGATTACATAAGAGATCAACATCAATAAAATTTCCAAGGGTCATTAGGAAACGTCCTAACAAAATGGGAAAGTTTCAGATGAGTAGATTGCATCTGTAGGAATTATTCATATGCACCTCATATTAACAGCTACTCCATTTCAATTGCATTTCACGACGTATGTACCAGCAACCAAGACTACCGTGAAGTTAATTGAAAATATCCCGATTATTTCATATTTACCAACATTAATAAGTTCAAAAGTTTTTTCAGAACCTTATACGATTATGTCACCACATCGCGGCTCTGACTTTGAATAAGACCTACAAAAGAACAATACGCAACTAGATGCAACGTTGTATAGTTCATAAATCATACTCCAATTAAAACTCACATCATAGATTATGTTTTTATGAGGGGTGATGAACCTGAACTATGACACTGTGAGATCTACCAATCATTGAGGACGGTGAAGAAGGACGCGAAGGTAGCGGAGAACGTCCATTTGAGGTATTTGCGCGAGAAATTTTTTGTACAGTTACACCATTACCAAATGCTAATGCAGCGTCAAAGCTACCGCCAGACAATCTAGAGGGAGAGACTGATCCCCGCTCAGCATCGAAACTACTAGCGGCAACGCGAGTCAAGGGTGACGTAGGGATGTTCTTGGCACGAGTAATTGCAGGTGAAGGAGGCATGTAAGCATCAAAACTATCACTGACATCGCTCAGGTGTTCCTTAGTCTCTGGTTCCTGTAATACAAGTTTTAACAAAACTTTATTAGCTCAATTTAATAAAGTGCATGGTATAACATGGTAATAAATATTTAAATTAAGGATGAATTTATTGAATGATATTGTAGGTGGAATATTGTAGTTTTGCCCTTACGGGTTGCCGAGTCTTGTTCAGAACTTCTATCATGGAGACCCTCCGAAGTTTGCTTGTACCTAAACTAAGGAAATTTCCCATTTTATTTAACATTCCTTGGTGTTCCTTCTGAGCACCTCCTACACTTTCACGATGTCCAGGGGTTTGGGTAGACTTAACAAGCTCAACTGGTGGATACTTCCGATTACGGTGAGCACGCCATGCCCTCTGAATTGTCACTGCTGAATTGAACTGCATTTTCCACACTCTCGTAGACGAAATAATATCTAATAATTTCCGAGTCGGGAATTGTTTCCGAAATTTATGCTCCATTTGCTCTTGAAGCTGTAAAGTTACAATGGTATTCCATGATATCATTACATCTAATATTACAACTTTTAAAAACTATAATGTAAATCCAATACAAAATGTCTTCATTTTTAACATTTATTTAGTCTGTAGAAATAGATTGCTTAATATTTACCTTCCTAAATTCTTCTGTATCATCTATGTGACCCAGCACGTGTTTGACTAAAGCATGAAGAATATCCAAGCAGTGCATCTTGTTACCCCTTGCTATTGGCAAATTAAATGCGACTATGGCAACAATATTTGGCTTGGAGATTCCTAAAGGAGGATCCAAACTAGCAACAAAGTCTGAAAGTTGGTCAAATCCGATAAACTGTGTGGCTTGCGGGTCATATCTAAATGGAGTCAATTAAATAAGTTATGCTAAAATCATATTTGTGGTTTATATATTACTTATTATTATGTATTAGATTCGTCGTCCTTTTTATACATATAAACAATGTTTGCTCACCGTGACCATCTCACATAAAACATTTCCAAATCATCTTCAACAATACCAACTTCTTCCTCTCTATTGGCTTCATAGAAATTCTCCAGAATTATTGCAATGTACATGTTGATGACTATGAGGTAGCTTATGAGCAGATATGATACCATGTACAAAATGGCCAAACCCACATTTGCACATTCTCCTTCCCCAGGGCCTCCACATTTAATCTTACGATATGTCCCGCATAAAGGTTTTTGGGGTGTCATTGCAATCAATACGTCATTCCACCCCGCAGCTGTCATAATCCTGAGATGAAAGATAAATAAAATTATTGTTTTAGTCCAAAATACACAGTTATAGTAAACAATAGAACATGTACATGAAATCAAGCATCTTACCTAAGAAGCATCAAGCAACTTCTTAAAAACGTTTCAAAATTAAATAGCTCATCAATAGCTTTGTTTTTTGCTATTTTTCCAAACAACGCCATTCCTAAGATAGCGTAAATAAAGGTAATCAGAGCCAAGAGGGCTCCTATGTTAAACAACGCTGGCAATGAAACCACTAATGCAAAGAGAAGTTTCCGAATTCCTTTCGCCGCCTGAAATTTTAGTGAACATTCTCCTTCACAAATATTTTCGAGGACACATTCATCAATAAAACCTAATATTTACCTATGTAAAGTATCAATTCATTACCTTAATCAATCGCAAAACTCTTCCGATACGAAAAACACGAACGATTCGAAGCATGGTAGGCGGAATTGGGAAACCTTCTCCGAGAAGATCCCCCACGGCTAAATCGACGATAGAAGCAATAACCAGGATAAAATCAAAAAGGTTCCATGGGACAGTAAAGTAGTATTGACGGAGGCCGACAATCTTCACTATTGCTTCTGCAAAGTATATTCAATACAACAACACATTATGACATTGCAATACATAAATGCTTACATACATTTCAGTAACAATAATAAGCTCTTACCCAATCCGTAAATGGTTGTAAAGAACGAATTGAAACCAGATAAAACATGAACATAAATCTGCTGCTGGTTATGATGTTCAAAAGCCATGATGACCATGTTCAGAAATATCATGACGAAAATGGCAATTTCAAATCTACAGATAATGTTAAAATTATTTTAGTAGTGTTTAAGTACTCGTTTTAGATTCTACAAGTATATATTTAATGTTTTTGTGTTATAAGTTACCTCCTGGACATAGAAATATCATAAAACAAAGATAAAAAAGGATTCGTAGGCCGTTTAATAACTTTTCGAGGCTTCTTGCGCCCTAGTTTCTTCATAGCAGTGTAATAATGTCGCTGACTGGGAGTGAGCAGTGCTTCTAATAAATTTCCTTCGTACTGAAATCCATTGAGATTTCGTTAACATCAGTTGATTCTCATATTATTATGAAAAGTAAAAGAATCAGCCATTACCTTTTTCTTAAGCCTGTTGAAGTTGTCAATAATGACACCAATAAACAAATTTAATGTAAAAAAGGCCCCAAACACTATAAAAATCACGAAGAATAAGTAATATTCCAAGGAGTTATCTCGTTGAGGCTGCTTATCTACGTCAACTGAATCCACAGCTGCTCTCATTGCTTCCATCCATCCTTCAAACGTTGCCTGCAATAAGTTATAATTTGTTAGTTAACCTTCACAACATATAAATATAACAATAAAAAATAAATATAATTAATAAATATAAGTATAAAAACTCACAACTTGAAATAATGTTAGATAGCCTTGAAAGACATTGTCAAAATTTGGTTGTGTATTGATCCATGAATATTTACTCGTCATGTTACAGCATTCCTGTCTAGTTTTTACTTTCTGCAGTGAAAAAGAAATTAAACCATAGTGGAT
Source organism: Lipothrix lubbocki (assembly GCA_034696945.1). Classification (NCBI taxonomy): domain Eukaryota; kingdom Metazoa; phylum Arthropoda; class Collembola; order Symphypleona; family Sminthuridae; genus Lipothrix; species Lipothrix lubbocki. Next base: position 4,120 of record JAQGAK010001142.1, read on the forward strand.
ACAGTAAAAAGTTCCGAGTAAACATTTTTACATGTTCATAGATACTTACGTCAATAGTTAGAGTGTCACCGCTGTCATTATCAACACATCTGTAAAACTTTCCCTTGAAGAACTGAACACCCATGATTGAAAAAATTAGCCAGAATAACAGGCATACAAGAAGAACGTTGAAAATAGACGGAATAGCAAACATGAGGGCGTTGACCACTATCTATAATGGATATCATCATGCACAGGGATTTAATGTTTACGTAACAACATTTTAATGCAACAAGTTATGTAAAAAGGCTTAAGAACGAATGTGGAAATTAAGTTTAATCTAAAAAAGTTCAGAACATTTACTTTCATTCCTTGCCATCGCGATATAGCCCGCAAGGGCCTCAAAGCTCGAAGCGTTCGCAAAGCTTTAAGAGCAGCTAGCTGACTGCCAGTTGCCCGTGTACTTCCCGTCACTCGACTTTGCATTTCATAGTACCACGATACCAAGCTAATCTGTGTAGACATAGTTTTAACGATTTAGAGACTTTTTTTTAAAACTTGAATCAAATTAAAAAGCTTGAGTATGCACCTACAAACTATGTCATTTAAACGAAATTATATGCGGATTACTTACTCCAACTATAAAGAAGTCAAGAAGGGTCCAGGAAGATGTGAAATACTTCCACATGCCCAGAGCAAACCATTTAAGAATCATTTCAAAAACAAAAATGAAGGTAAAAGTTGTGTTGATGTAGAAAAGAATTTCCTGGAGCTCTTTCTTTTGGTCTAAATTTACATCTTCAAAGCACAGGGTTATACTTGATGCAAAAATAAGTGCTAGAATAAACCATTCAAAGAATGGATGTGTAACGACTTGAAGCGCATAACCTCTGGCTACATCCCAGTGCTTCCATTCTTGGTTACGTAACAAGTTGCAACAATTCATTTCCCAGCATCTCTTTGGGATACACAAGCCTGGAACTTTGCGTTCTCTCGCTGATTCTCCGCATGTCTATACATTGGATATAAAATCAAAATTATATAAGGTATTTACTTTTTCAAAAACTTTTAAATTGATATTTCCTAATGGTAAGATTCAAAACACTATTAATTAGTATAGAGTACATCTCTGTGTCCTAAAGCAAAAGAACTTCGCCTCCGGGAAGACGGTGCGGTTTCCCGTACGCCAGTTGCAGATTGCTCAATAACTTTTTCAGCTAAGGCTTTCCTATTCATTAGAATTACTTTTGACACCGCATTCTTGAAGCGAGCCTTTCCTCTTCCGGTGTACTGTCATTAGTTGATATTACAACATGTTATACAACATTAATCCAAACACGGCACAATTTAGAAAGTGAGTTAACCTACAGGAAAAAAGTGAATGAAAATGTAACTTACCGCAACGGTCGGGCTCTCCTGCGTCACAACTTCGGATCCGGTAGCAATAGCGCCCGAGCCAACGTTTCCATTTTCTGCCTTGCTTCTCTTAGTCAGAAGCATCCCAACAATTTTTAATAAATTGTCAGATTTCCCGGACGCCTCTAATTCTTTCTGTATAAAAAGATTGGGGTGAATTAAAAACCCTGTATAAGTCTGGCGTAAAGCATCATATTGATCAAATCAAAGTAAAACCTCTCTTTGAGCATTGAGCTCTTCGGTGTCAAAGCTGTTTAGCAGGAGGGCCAAGAATAGATTGAGAATTATGAAGTTGCCGACGACGAGGACAGGCAAGAAGATAAAAAAACACTTGTACTGCAGAATCACACAAATACATACTGATAATGCTCACAGGTAGTAGCCGTCTACGTAATAACCACACAGCCATATTGAATGAATGATAGAGAAAAGGATAAAACTTTATTCCATACTTCATCTTTTTTCCTCGATGTCGCCTTCAAGCAATCCCACAGTGGTTCGATCCATTCTCCGCAAATTACTCGAAAGACCATCATGAAGGCGTACCAAAAGTTTTGGAAGTTCCATCTAATATTCCATCAAAAATTATTGTCTATTAAATATGAATGGATCCCCCACTCACAACACCTAAGTGCTGGCGATTATGTGGAACGAAATCAATTCCAAGCTCCTACCTTGGGAACTCGTCTTCATCGTCAATTGCATTGAAGGCTTTTTTAGTATAGTAATCCCCAACAACTTGTAGTCCAAGAACGGCAAATATGTACAGGACAATAAGTAGAACAAGGGTAAGATTTCCCAATGCGCCGAACGTTGAAAAAATTATATTGAGCAATACTTTCATTGTTATCCAGCTTTGGGCAAGTTTAAAAACTCGTAGCTGGAAATTAAAAAGATAGTTCTATCAGTATTGGATCCACTATTAATTAATTTTACTGGGTATTTATCATATTCATTGAATTACTCAGGTTCGCTTGAGTTAATAAAGAGACTTTATTGGCACGGTTAGGCATATCATCGGCCATATTGCTTAATGATGCCAACTGAAAAGCACTTATAATCAAATGCCGCTGTATGATTTCATAATTTCATTACAAAACCATCGCTAGCAAGTTCCATTTGCAAGGATTAATTTAAGATTGTGACTTATTAATTTTGTTCTTTGGTAACAGGATATTTAGCCATATTTATTGTAAGTGTAATCTTTTCTCTTGCATCATACAGTATCTTGGATATAAAGTTTATTCCGAAATCTGGAATGTCTTGGTACATATTCAACTACCTAGAGAGCGTACCCATCATAACAGTAACACCGCGTACCAAATTAACTCAAGGGGAGTAACTCTTCCTCTGAAAACAGTTGTGTACACATTATATCTAAAATGGTATAATAACCAACTTACTAATCTCATCGATCGGATGGCATTAAATTTAATGTTGTACGATTCGAACAATGAATCCACGAAGCTCATTGCTAACACAAATAGATCAAAGCGATTCCATATACTACGGAAGTAGTCTCGCTGAAGAGCGCATAGCTTGAGGATGGCCTCAAATAAGAATGCTGCTGTGAAAAACTGCAAGTTCAGAAATGCAAGTTTTTCAATGTAAAACATTTATGTGTGAGAAAACACAATAAGAGAATGACCCACAAGATAATAGCAGTTTGTGTCAAAGTACAATGATTAATATTAATATTGTGTAACACTTTATACTCACATGATTTCCAACGTATAAAACGTTGTCCAGCCACTGTGGCTGGTCATGATGCTCACTGGCCAGCAGGATAGTATTGAAAATAATAATGGTTGTGATGATGATCTCAAAAGCCCAATGAGTGACGACAGGGGTCAACTTAGATTTCATAAGGAACAGTATTCTGGAGAAACAACACACGCAACGATTCTTTGCCGACAAGATGCCGTCTTTGGTTGACCCTAAGAGAGATTGCGGTTTGTTAAAGCCAGAATAGAGCAGGTGGTGGAAAGAACACGAAATAGCTCAAATTTAAACGTCTATAGTGAATCCATGTAGGTATGTAGGAATCGTAAAGGAATTTTAATGTGGGAAAGGAGGTGAAAGGTATTTGGTCATGAAAGGTAACGAGACAAGTGTAATATTAGGGCGCTTTTAGGCGGTGAGTTCTTTAGCATCCAGTTCTTTGGAAAATATAGTGACTGTATAACATTGCACTTTTAACATGAGGGTAAATTGCTCTACATAGATATAATATTTCGTATATATTTACTTGCGAATGTTTTGACGTCGCTGGCTTCCACACCAAACTCTTCTGATGGACGTTTACTGGACTGCATCATTAGAAAGAATTTATTTATACATTTGCTTGTCTCATACATTTGAGTGGAGAAATTCTAAGCATGAATGTACCTTGGTCGGTGAAGAGTCAGTTGCTGGAAGACGTTGAGTAGAATTCTGTCGGGATAGAGAGGAAGGTAAACTGGAGTAAAGGTGAGAGACCATCACGGCATCTTTGCTGTCTGTAGGGATGGGAGCAGAGTGAGAAGGGAGACATGGAGATGCGGTACTAGGATTAACTGAAAATATTTGTAGACTGCAAGGAGGCGTCCCACTCTCCAACGATTTCCTGTCATCCTTTGCGGATCTAGTATCCATAGATACTCGGCGTCCCAACAGCGTCATTACAGCCGAGTGCAAGTTAGGCCGTTTTGCACTATCATCATCATCCTGGGTATCTCCTTCGTCTATTTTAATACAAAAATTATTTGAGTCATTGTCAACTGAACTGATGACACTAACACCCACTTTGGCTACCCCTCCATGAAATTTCTTGTCACATTTTTTTGTCGCATGAACTTTAGGTTTGTCACAACTACCACAAGGTACAGTAAGGGGTAGTGCAGCACTAGAAGGGTTCATCTGACCACTAACAACTTCACCCACAATAACTTTTGGCTGTTTAAGTCCACTATCACTGTCACCTCCTCCATCATCACTTAAACTACTCCCACCCTCACTGTCAAAGTCGACCCCACTTTCCTCGCAAAAACTTGCTGTTACACTTTTAATATTGGGTGTACCAGTACCCGTTGTAGAACCACCTGAAGTCAATCGGTTTTTACGCTTCAGTCGTCGTAGCTTACGTCTAGATAACGAAGAGTTTCTCAATGTTCTGGCAATCATTTCTCTTTCCGATGGCGTCCTCTTTCTATAATGAGTCATGGCTGTCACTTTCAATTTCACCGGATCATCAAAACTGAAAGTTGATGCTTTGCGATGTAAACTCAATTTTTGGTGTTTCGTCAGTGGAACCTGAAATCAGTTCATGAGTTTGTTTACATTTGACATAAGTATATTCAATACTACGGCATAATTACATTCAATTCTGAGTACGTGGAGTGCCTATTTATAGAAAGCAGGAGTAAAAGGTGCAAAGTTAATTAGTAGTACTACTTTTCAATTATCAGCGTAACATTATACACTCGTTGCTCTGTGCGGTGTTGCTTCAACCTTTTCCAGCTTTCACTCCCTCATTTTCAATGTAAAATAAACCTTATTCCCTTTGACGTGATACTACAGACTACAGAGTCGCGTTAAACCCACAGAGTTAGATGTCGTATAGTGCCGTCGAAAGTAAACCGCTTGATGGGATAAAATATGCATGTGAATTAGTTGATTGCACGAACAACAGGAGACAGAACAAGACATGAGGACATACTAAAGGGGTACATCAAGTTCAAGTTAATTACAGACAGGCACAAAAGCTTTTATCCATTATGCGGAGTCCTAACATGAGAAAAATATTTAAATTGGACACTATATGTATTGTACTATTTTAAACATCTGACAAGGTAATAAAACAAATGGTTTCAGAAATTACACGCCACATACGTCATACGTGTTTATTTCCAAAAATCATCTAGTGATTGTGGACATGTGTAAGTGTGAATATACTACGTGTAGCGTAGCACTTAATAACTCTTTCTCCAGTTGATAGCATGTTTTTCAAGTGACTCTTGGCAATACTAGTTATGTTATAGGTACCTGTTAGCAAGGTCATTTACGTAGCCAAACAGCCAGGCGCAATATTTATGCCAGAAGTACGTCCATGTAATAACCACAGAGAGCAATATGTAGCATATTTTAATAAATTAAATTTTCATTTGGTGATCCAATATTCCATGCGTCTTGCCACTACATATAGGATTCCCAATAACGTAAAGACCGAATAAAAACCACGTATTATTCCCACTCCGTATTTTAAACCGTAGGCCTGTATTAAATTTTATAGCCCATGTATAGCGCCCGGGCGAACTAGAAACTGAAACTAACTAATTATGCATGAACATGGTTTAGGAGCATGAAATAAATACCCAGATATTCGGAACAGGCTGCATGTTTACTTGTAAGCATGTACATACTGCTTGTAACATGTATTCGCAAGTAACTGCAGCACTCTCTACCATAAATTCATCGGAAGTCTCGGGGTTTATCCTCTGCTGATTCACTTGAAACAGTCTAATTAATTTTTAGTAATGTAAGACAAGCGGAAGGAGAACTTATAAGATGTCCCAAGTGTTAACAATAAGGCAAAATAGTTACAGAAGACTAGCTGATATCAGAAGCTTAGAACTTGCGAATTAAAGCTGTTAAGCTTTTGCATATGTATATACATACTATATATGTATACAATATATGTATTTGAATATATTACATCAAGTTAAAGTAGTTCACCAAAATAGGTTAAATTATTCGATGGTTACCAGGTTGGAAGATAAAACAAAGTAGAGCAAGTGCGGCGCTAATAATTTTCACAAAGTAATTCCTGAGCACGAATCATTACCTCTTCCCAAAAGTATTTGCCAGATACTTGCCCTCTGTAGTTTCAAAGTTTCAAGCATGATGAGTGGTGATGACAATTAGTGTATTATAGAATCGAACAATTTTCACCGCCCAAAAGCACTTAATTAATGAGCTGTAACGCTTATCTTGCATGAATTTTCCATTAGACGTTTTCAGAAAGTAAGCTTGTTCATGATCCATATAGTTTTATTAGCAGGAAAAATTTGTGCACAAAGTAAATGGAGTCAAAGTAATACTTTAATGGTGCTTAAGTGCATCAACGTTTAGGTGAAGATCCAAAAATGAAAAAGAGCATGATTAACAGCAGTTTGCATGAAGACTATTTAGTTTAAAAGTTTGCATGATTCTTGGATCATTTAAAACAACAGCAGTTTGCATGATCACTATATGTATTGTTAAATACTGACCTGAGTAGAATGCTGATATTCCTCTTCGTAGCTCATGGCGACTACGGCTAACATCAGATTTAGGAGGTAGAAAGACCCCAAAAATATTACAACCAGAAAAAACAAAACCGACCAAGGCGTGGTGGATGACAAGATCTACAAAATCAAGGGGAAATATTAATATTTGTGTTGGAGCAGTAATTATTTGAGAAAGAATTTGACGCAATTCTACCAAATCATATGGTCGTTCCCAGAAATCCAACGTAATTAATTGAAATGTGCTGAGCATGGAGCTAAAAAAGGTGTCAAAACTTGTCCATCCGTCATCATAGTTCTCACCCATATTTCCCAAGCAGATGTAACCCTCCGGGCATTGTCTATAAATGGTAAACTTAATTAAGTTCCTTAAATTAAATGTTAAAAGAAAACTGGAACTATTTAGATATTAAGTTGTATACATATCAATACCAACATTAAGTATCCTAATATTGAGCTAAGTGATCTAATAAAAAATAAACCATTCTAAGATTTTGAGTAGACTCAGCATTCATGAAGATAAAGATCCAAACGCTTTGAGCTTCCTTAATGGGCTCGATCTCACCTGCTCCAAGTATCATTTCCACAAGGCACGTATTCTTCCTTTGGGAAGTCATCTATTCTCATCAACCAGTTGTCTTTGCGACGTACCCATCTGCTCAAAAATTTCTAGTTGCATTATTTTGACACTATTTAACAATCCGGTTTGATTTAGTGGAACAATAGGAAAGTAGAACAAAAACATATGGATCATAGGCAATCAAGAGCAGAGGGGTACAACAAGGGCGAGAAGAAGCGACGATGTTCCGTCGGCTGGAAAAATATACCTTTTTCAACGTCCTATTCAGGAAGGATGCTTATGCATGTAGATAATCACAATGTCATGTTCTCTATGAGGTAATTCATTGTCCTGTGTTGGTGCAAGATCTATATGTAAGTTTTGGTGTTATACAAGTTCTGATGCTGATGTATTTATGTATGTGCTTATCATTACGGCATTTGTATCTTGAAATAATGCCCATATACTTCATTGTATATAGAAGGAAAATGCTAATCTGGGAAAATCTTAGTAGTGAGTGTTAAAAATGCAAGGAAAATATTTATTTGAGATGGGAGGTGTTATGGTATAAAGGGAAGGCGGTAAAGAAAAGATAAAAATGAGAAGGAATACTTTCTATTATAGTTGTTCACTCTGACCTGGGGAATCAAATTTGAAAAAAATGTGATTACTTACTCATACCAGAGCCGGTTCACATTGGGGCTCCCAGGGTTAATGGGACCCCCAGTTATTTCGCTCTGAAGTCGCAAACCTTCTAGAACCATTTTAACATGTTCCGCTCCATTCTTTATGAGTACACATTTTTGTAAAAGTTTGCCCATATACAGCTCTAACGCAAGTAATGCAAAAATCATAAGGCAAAACAGAGTGAGGGCCATAACTTCCAACAGCTGCACCACGGAGCTCAATAATGCATTAATCATCATTCTTAAACCTGGAAGAAAAGAGTGTTGTAAGAACATAGAATCATAGTAGAGAGGTATATGTTTTTTACATCCTGGGAAACATTTAAACATGAAATTCATAAATTAACTTATATTTAAATTCATAAATTATCTTTATATTTTTTAATTCATAAATTAACTACGTATTTAAATTCGTCCCAAAATTTATGTTCACGATATATCTTTTTTACCTGGTAAAATTGAGATAGTTTTAATTGCGCGAAGAACCCGCAGTGTACGCAGGAATTCGAAATCAAAATCTTGACTATTTTTAATGTTAGCTTGACTGATGCCAAGAGTAATGTAGCCAGAGGAAACGACCACAAAATCCAAAATATTCCAAGAGTTTCGTAAGTATGAATACTTGTTGAATGCAAATCCTTTAGCTATTATTTTTAAAATCATCTCAACGGTGTAAATTCCCAGAAAAATATATCTGAAAGGAAACGGTAACATAAATATACGCCGGGTAATTAAATCTAAAGTTATTATATTTGAGAGTACTGAATAATAGTAAGAGTGAAGAATATAAATATGTATCGATCGTAAAGATGCAATTGCTTACTCCATAATGTCAATAATTTGGTTCTTTGTTTCATCCACCCACATCCTTCCAGTGGTTCCAACTTCCCAGTTTGTCCCCATAGCTAAGGTAACGCAATTTGCTAGAATCACCAAGATGATGAACAAATCAAAGAGTTGATTAGAGATTATTCGACAGGCAATTTTTCGGATGGGATTCAATGGACCAAAAACAAATAAGGATCTTGTTGCTGAGAATCTGTAGATGTAGTGTTTTCCATATTTTTTGGCAATCACGCAAAACGTCTGCAAACAAACAGCATACATAAAAGGAATTATTATCCACGGTCGATGCATTGTTGATATAGTGTTAGTACTTTCTATAGATATATAAAATATGCATAGTAATATAAACAGTATGTATAGTATATATACTATATATATAATGTATATGTAGATACGGTATGTAGATATATAAATACTTCAAAGAATTTTAGGACCCTGAATATTTTGCTGAAAATTCATCTATAATCTACAGTCAGCATTTGGCACAGTTGGTATTCCTTATCAAAAGATCTTTGCATTAGCACCACATTGCAGACAAACCCCGTAGCAGCATCTCACCCGGTGTTGTAAACCCCGTAGCATAGTTTCCCATCCTAGTCTAAAGCCACTAGCATCATACAGTTTCCCACCCAGTCTACCGCATCTCAACTCTGTATTATGAGGCTATTCAGCCAGGGAAGGAAGGAAAACGCTGTTGTTCCACCACAAACTCGGATATTTCAAGCAGAATAAAGACCTAACTTGGAGAGCATGGTGAAACTGGCGAATCAATGTCAAAGTATTGACAGAGCAATAAATAGAATTCTACATGCAGGCAGTATCTTTTGACTGAAATTCCTCTTCCACATAATATGCTTGGATACATATCTCAAAAGCTCTTGCATAGATTTATATTTCCACGTTGTCAGAAGCAAAGGACATCATTGTTTATTGGAAAACTAGACATACTTACTACTACCCACTTATACACATTCGGCTTATCTTCCGAACTAAGTATGGACTCTTGAGGGATCGTTTATATCTTCTAGTTATGTAGCTACCCAAATCCTAACAGACTCATATAAATAAGTATCGATATCCATGTATAGAGATAATCCAGATATAGCTATCCACATGTAAAAATATAATCCAGATACACAGTAACTGAGTCAGGATGCGAGGAACTGGCTCGTTTTCCGCCTATAACTTGTCTTCTTCAGAATCAACTTCCTAGTTGACAACTGCATGTGGGTATTTCATGTCTCGCAGCGCAACCTTTGCATGTCTCTTACCCTCACAGACCTAGATATTTGTACGTGATAGTGGGTCAACTGTCCCGTCTGTCCGACATTCATCAGAATACATTATGCATAGCCTACTTGCGCCTTTGATCTCGAATTCATCATCCACAGGACATCCTCCACTCAGTGGCAAACTGGACAGCTCTTGCGGGAGAGACTGAGTGTAAGAACCAGGATTTGTGATTGATTATTTATTTTGGTGACTACTATTTGTATTTAGTCGATGGAGTCCCTATGTGTACACATACTTGGTCTGCCGTTATGGAAAATAATAAACTAGTCATCTTTCCATGGCATGTTACATGTATCCCCTGCCATTCGAAGGCTTGCTTGGCGGTGCATCATGATAAATAATGCAGAGTAATCGGTCCGTAAAAAGTTTGGAAACGGTTTTACGACACCACTTTATGTCTTCAAGGTACCCATGCATTATGCAATCCCAATCCAATGCTTACAGGATACCAAACACTGTCCCAAAAAGTTACCAATACATGTGCCACACTTAGATATTTACCTACTTTTAGCAAATAAAATACACATGAGTCGAAAAGAAGATAATTTGGAAGGGAATTTATGACAGAAGTGGCGGATTATTGACGATATTTTTTAACACTTTATCTGATTTTAGATTTATTATGCTCTGTGGAAAGCGCCTGAGAACTGGAAATGAATACTGTAATGAATGTATACGCAATATGACAGTATTTTTAGGGAAAATAAACTGACCCGCAATGTGAGAAGTACAAAGGCAGAAAGAATGTGAGGCTAGATGGTTACCCACTATATTGATCGCCGCTATTCAGAAAAAAATTACATTAAGGACCGAATCTGAGGGGAACATACCTGCACACAGGAATGTAGTAAGGTAAACTTTTCAAGAGGCTGGAATGTATTATAAAATATATTTTTTCTCAACAAGTCTAGCTTTTAGGCTTGACAACTGTGTGTAAACAATATTTATGACCGAGTTGTGATTCAAATCCAAAAAACGGTTGCTTGACATGAGCTAAGGTCTTGAAAAAAAATTGCAGCTGTCCAAAAATCATTTGCACACAATACACGATTGTGTGGAAATCATGTTAGCTTATCCACATGTTTGGAGATGAGTCAGGAAATTCCTCTGCAATAGCTTTACATTTATTCTTAGTTTCTGTATTATTCCTCCAGCGGCTCAGGCTCCCTTGCCGCATTTTTGTTGTTGAGGTTCTTGCATATTCAAAATTCTTTGTTGTACATGCAATTTTTAATTAAAGGGATTCCACTGGAGGGTGTATTTTTTTAGTCTAAGCTAAGATTTAAATGAATCATTAGCCGGTGTATAGTAAAAGCTGCAGAGATGATGCTATTGGTGTGGAGAGGTGAAGCATTCAAGTCTTCTTGTCTACAAAGTTATAAATAAGTAGTTATGAGGACATGCTTAAGTACTGGAGGAGGAAAAAGTAATAGTTGTGTATCTGCAAGGTGTTCTATGTGGAAGTTGAGTATCAGCATGTTAGAACAGCTATGCGTTAGCTTGTAAGTGTATAAACTTACGCTGGTATACTATATGAAAAGGGTAACTACATACATGTTGGAAATGAAATTGTGAAATAAGATGTGGAAATAGGGAGGGACGAGAGAAAGAGTGGAGACAGAGAGAGAGAGAGAAAGGACGAGAGCAGCAGTCCCACAATCAAATGAATATTTCAAAACAATTTGTGGGTGAAAGAAGCCACAGAGTAATGTCTGTCCTTATGACGCAGCCCCCAACATGTTTTTACTACCTTCAAGTGACTTCAAAAATGGATGCATTATGCAAAGAGCATCTTCAGCCAAATTCTCTCTAACCGCAACAACAGCATTGACAAACATTAGTGCATAAAAGCAGCTGTACATATTGCTAAATAGTTATATACTGTATAAGTCCTTCGTAAGCCCAAAAATACTACGTCTCAATATGTCAATGGCACAATTATTTTCTTTCCGCTGCCTAAAATAGAAGTCAGTCACAGTTCCAAAATGTCAGGTGCATGATTTTTTCGAACCCAAGTCAAGTCACTTGATTTCCAATCATTAATTCATTGTCATCCCGCACCTTTTGGTTTCTATTTCACACAATCTCCCTTGCATGGGTTTCAGTATCAATTTAGTCTGCAGCTAAAGCTGCATACGGAATTTGGTGGGAAGTATCAGAGCTTATTTTGTTTATACGGAAAGTATCACCAAATGTCCAAGTCCAAATGCACTACATATTCATCGTGTTTGTATTTTGTATCTCAGGAGCACAAACCCAAATGTATATACTATATCCAAGTGTTTGTATACCTTTGTGTTTCTTTCGGAATTTAGCTTCCCCGACGTTCTTAGAAGCGGTGCCTGTAAACAAGAGTCTAGGCTTCACGGTACTCACTGGCTTGGAACCGTACTTTCTATAAGATGTTTTCGTTTTCCTTGACTAATTTTCATATGCTTCCTGGCAACCTTCTGCACCGGAGAATTAAAAGTGTCCAGAAACATTAAGCTACAGGCCTACGCTTTTGCTTGATTACACTTGCCTTTGCCAAAAGCGTAAGAGGTCATAAAGAGGCGGGGGGAAGCACATGGCTTTGAGGAAATTGAATTAGTATCTGGACTCCAGAGTATTTAATTTCAAATTAAGCATGGAACATAAATTGAGATGGTACATTACAGGGTATAAAATCTTATGTAGCCCAAATTATTTTTCAATAAAGAACCAATAGAATTTCAATAAATAACCAGTTGTGGTGAGAGTATGCGCCTATTTTTTTCACTGTCTACTGCACTGAGAAATAGCGGCAATAATAATTTATGTTAATCATTCCGCTATTACAATATTTTCCTACTTGCCTGTGAGATATAACAAGATTGTAAAAAAATATTTTGACTAGATTTCTCATTCGTAGAGTTCCACGAAACTTCAGTATGAGGCCAGGAAAAGAGAAAACGCACAAACGGAGAGCAAGAATTTGCAAGCAAGTATTGTGTTTTGATAACTCCTTCCGTACGCTTTACATTATGGACCTTCTTATGAAAGTACATTTACCATATAGTATAATCATGGTTATATAAAGTAATACTACAGTTTCTTCTGAAACGTTGTCAGGATGCAAGTCACAATTCTGTTTGTAAAGTGTTTTTTGTATATTGCGAGCTTTTACTTTTCATCATATCTGTCAATAACATCGTTATTACGCAGAATTCAACCTCCACTTCTTAAACTTCTGTCCCTTTATCTTTGTTTTTGTACGGAAAAGTTTCACTTTCAGGACCGGGGATATCGATGTATGTATAATTAGATACAAAAATGAAACTTTTTAAGATACTTATATTCATACTTCTCATCATATTCACATCTTTCCAAAACAGGAGGATTTTTTGGCTTCAGTTTTCTTTGAATAACTTCCAGAACTTGTTGAAATGGTTATTTGGGTCATATAAAGTCCTGCTATGTAAATATAAATGTTCAACTACTAAAGACTCGAGCAGGGGAAGTGCAGGTACTTTGGCTTGTACATAATATTATTGTTTTGTAAGATGTTCTCTAATCATAATGTTTTTATTAGGAATAAAACTACCGTTCAGACCCGCTTTTATATTCAAAGGTTATGAAAAATTAAAATATATTTATACATCCACACGGCCTTCCTGCGGACATAAAATCTTTGGTTTCCATACTCTCGCAGTTTTCTTACTGTGCCAGAGCTTGGAAGTAAGACAAAAGAAGAGTTTTTTGAAGTACAGTATTTTCATTTCTCTATCACAAGTTCCAAATTCTAAGCAACTTTATTCAGTTACAGTTATAATAATATTAAATGCATAAATTTAGAATCTGTACATTCCATTCATCTATGTATCTACGTATAAGACGGAGTAATACTATATAAATTAGAACTAAATGCTTTAGCTTTCAGCACACTTACAGTACAAGAAATAGTGTGGGAGGGTGGTTGGGCGTTTTAGAAAACAAACTTCTCCCAAGCATGATACTCAAGTCCTTTCTATACACTCAAATTTAAGATGTATGAATGTCCGTAGCCAGCAAGAAAATAATAAGTTGAAGCGGAGAAATGACTCTTTCTTGCCAGCTGTTTCCCTTGCAGACAAAGGGAGCTTTGGGAGCAAAGGGAGATCATGTAATTATTATTGTTTACGAAGAACTGTAGGCATTTTGTACTTGCATATTACAAAAATTACTTTATTTCTCGTGATTTACTATATACTCCTGTTGTATACATAAATTACTTTCCTTTAATTACAAGACTGTATTAATTACTCGTTTTTCCATATATATGCACACAATATTGTTGCATTGGAAATTTCTCGAATAATTAAAATTAATTATTGGATACATCAAATTTGGACTTTTCTAGCAATAGCTGAAAATGCTTCAATGTCACCAAAATCGTGATTTGTCTCTGAATCTCATGCCCACAGTAGCTTTGAATGGATACGCATTACGAATTATTTACATGCACGGGGGAAGAACCAAATTCAGGCAAAGGCTAACAACGTAAGGAGTTACGAATACAATGAGTATAGGATGCAACATGATAACCAAACAAGAAAATTCAGAATAAAATAAAACGAATCAAGAAGATGCAGCATTATTATAACTACATAGGAAGCTAAAACAACGATACATGTAACGAATCCAATAGAGATGCAAGTATACCAAATAAATATGCGCAAGCACATAAATATGAAACAAGATGTAGATGCAAAATCATTAGGACTCATGCATATGTATGTGGAATGATTACATGTACAATTATTTCCATTTGAAAAAAATACTACACCAAATGATCAGCGAGAACTAAACCGGCGGATTCAGTGGCTGCAGCTCTTTTGAAATCTTTCCCAAACGGAAACATTTTGCAGGGAAATCTAGGAAGTTGTTTTGCAGAAGCCCCACAATTGTATTCTCCAATGTGTAAGTATGTACGGACTGACACAATACTGCTGTAGGGATTGGGTTCATGCAGCGTTGGACTGCAGACTTGTGGAGACTTTATTTGTAGTCCTATTTCTCTATCATCTATCTTCGTTACTCTATAGTCCTTGTAACACATATCTCATAAGCTGTTTTTACCGCAAAAACTCTATCCGTGAACACCCTACAGCATTTGTTTCTCCTGATCCGCCTTTCCTGTCTCTCGTAGTTACTGTCGACTATCTCAATCTTTGCAGTAGTGGTGCTGATATGATGAAAAGGGCCAAAGTAGCAGTGCGTACTTTTCGTTTTTCCGCAAATCTTAGGGTTCCTGTCATACGTCACAATCCCTACGACTGTGTTACACCAGTGTCTGTTACAATAGTCCCGTTATTTCAGTAAGTCTGAAATGTTGTTTCTCAGGTTGTATCTGCGGTGTTTTACTCCCGGCAAACGCACTGCCATCCAAGGAATATAAGCGTCGTCGAGACAATCGCGAAAATTGACAATGTGACAGTGTCAAATTAAATAGAGAAATAATATTCCAAGATAAATGCATCCTTAGAATAGAATAGAAAGCATCTGTATGTTATTTATACAGGTTCTGTTGTGTATTTATCATGTCTGCACATACATATTTTTTATTTTCAGCTGGCTTAGCCTGGAAATACAGCTGCGGCCGGGGACTGTCTTGTGTATTAAGAAGTGTATTATGCGGTGAGCGCGGGGGGATATTGAAAGAAAGGATGAGAAACATATAAAAGTTGTTGCAACTGGTTTAGATTATATATTAAAAAGTAGTTGGTAATGTATGGCCTCCAGATTACATTGTGCTGCCTAAGGAGAATATGGCATACCCTATTGACAATGTTGTGGAACATCAGGAAAATAATGTATAGCCAAGAGTTACTATTGTACAGCCTTAGGACGTACTGAATGCAGTCGGTGAAGATGTTCTGCATGTACTATACATGTTGTATTGTGTTGTAAACCTTGAAAAAGAAAACGTGGAAAATAAATGGGAGTAGTACTCAATAAGGATCATGAAACTTGACGAGGTTCTCACAAATTCTCGAGTAAACTGATGAAAGTATTTTCCATAAAGTTTTTATTGCTAAATAGCCTTTCAGATTTCTGTCTATAGATTGACATTGAACGTACTGAATCGCAAGCGGAATTGTCTCTGTTGAGAGAGAGAGAACGGAAAAGAGAGAATATCTCTTCTAAAGCCTATCATTTCCCTTTATACTTGTTTTACTAATATCGTACACGTTCCTTCATATGCAACTTTATGGTTATTTCATTTTATTGACTTGGATTTTGTATAACTTGGAGGAAATACACAAGTCCGTCCATATGTGATGGGATGATGATATTTCCCCTCATTCTTATCCTTTTTACCCAGCTAATGCCTATCCAGTCATACACAGCCACTAATAATACTCCAGCTAGAGTCACTTATTATGGATAACAACTTTCACCAGCTCCTCTCACACATAATGTACCCGGACACGCTTGGCTATTCCCTCCGTTCTAGTACAGACTTATATGCACACTCGAGTTCCTTGCAGTAGTCTAAGTAAGTGTTTCATACGCAGCGCTTCACTGTGAGAAACAGCACTCAGACACCTTCTTCTGTACTTTTTCCTAATCAATAGTTAAAACGACAACTCCTTCTACTTGAATCTGAAACCAACTGTTTCTGTACTTGTACTTACATATATGTAGATACGCATACATGGTTTTCGTCCGAAGGGCATATCTTTAAGATATTTTTCTCCTTTTTTACTAATCCGCTCTCTGATTTTCATTTAATCCTTTCGTTAGCAATTACGAGATCATGTGCGAATCCTCTTGCTCATTCCTTTGCCTCCATTCTTCACTTCGATTCTAGATATTTTAAAGTGGTCTGTTTGCTGCAAACGTAGCTCGCTTACCTTCTTCATTTTGACCTCATTCCGCCTTTTAATGGGCTGTGCACACTGTTTAGCGAAATTTAAACGTCGCATCATACCATGGAAACTTTAAGTGTTATGCTCGTATAAGAAATTTTGCTCTTATTAACGTACAAATATCAAGCCGCGCTTAGGCTAAGAAATGGTAAACGTTCATCTCAAGAATTTAAACTCGTCCCAGGGAGATACAATTCCATGGGCTATTATAAAAAGAAGCTATTATTAAATTGAGGCATAAATACGTAATATGGAGGATACTAGAATCAAAATTTTATGTCTCGCAAGTCAAGTTTCTAAATCTTACATATTATACTTTATTAACTTTTATTGACTATAACAAAGAAATAGCATATGAGTGCATGCAGCTACAACAACTTTCCCTCCGAGAAGTAGAGCTTACTACATTGGCAACCACAGATGCTAGTGAAACTTGCATATAATGTATTCCTCCCGTCCCAGATTTCTTGGAGACACAAAGAGAGAGCATTTTGAAAGAATAGACGTCAGTACAGGGATAGCTAAATTGCAAGATCCGATTCTTCCATCGTGATGGCAATGTCAACTGGAAAATTGACATTTATCCAGTAAAATCTAGTAGCAGTATTTTGGCTGAGTTGTTCAAGCATGTGAGTTTGTTCTTGAAGATGTCTCAATTTATTTGTACTTTATTGAAAGGCTTTTATTCGACCTGTCCATTTCCCTTATTTAGTCTCTTTCGTACTTCTTGCATGATATGCCAGCATAGAACTAACGAATGTGTACCAAAAACAGTTTAATTAATTGAGACGACCGGAAAGCATGTCATGTAATATTTGTATGGGCACATTATAAGTCTATTGACGCTTGAAGAGAATCAGGAATAGGCTTTGAAGGAACGCGTCATATGTAATTGTACTGATTGTAAGTTATGACGCTACTTTTGCAAATGTACATTTTAATCTCCTTATTAGACGACTTTTCAATGTATCAGATATACGTAATTGTATGTATATTAGGACTGTTTGGATATGTTGTACTTTAGCAGTTTCGTGTATTATGGCAAGTCTGAAAATTATATTAGATCGGATATGTGCGTCAAAGGAAGAACACCCGAGAAGGCAAATAAATGGATACAATTATACAAGAGCTGAATACTAGGAGCAAAGTGAATTAGAGAAAGGGAAGTTATTAACTGAGCATTAAAAGCAAAGTAATAGGTTGTCGTGTGAAGTAACTAGTGGCTAGGTTTGCTTTGTCTATACACCCGGCAAGCGAATACGTAAGTCATAGTCGTTCTTGTGATGTGGCTTATTACTTTGCTTCTTGAAATTTCTGCCTTGCGAATGCGTTGAAATTTCCACCCTAGCGAATAATAGAATTGTTTCTTTTACATTTCATATACAAAGTCTTTCTTACAGAGAGAAAGAGAGGGTTTAAGGAACCCTAAGAACGCTGCCATTAGTAGCATTTTGTTGATTTTACAATTTGCTCTTTTGTGATTATTAAAAAATGAGTTGTGCAGATTGAAGGCGTAAGTTGCACGGAAGAAATTTCTACTTAGAAACTTCTGGCACTGATCTTTCCTGTAGTGAACATAGGGGTTGTAGTTTCAGAATACCTAGCCAACATATAGGCTCTTGGCAGCTTTCTTCCTACGGTTCTACAAATTGAATGCAATTTTCATGGTAGGAGACCAAGTTTTTAAAATATTAATTTGACAATTCTTAAAATGTCTCTGGGACGGAAATTGTTTTGAAAAAAACTTAGATTAGAAAATCTACTCCGCATTCACAATCCCTGTAAAAGATACCTGTCGAAAATTCAATGTATATCTCTGCATCCAAAAGTGTGCCTACTTGTAAGGCGTTTATCTCTGGAAATTTGTTGCCTTTACAAAGTACAAACACCGGCCAAGTCAATTCAGGTTATGGGATGATTCCCAAGGAGACAAAGCTCCGTGTTGCGAAAGCTAAGTAGTAAATAGAAAAGACAGGAAACCGAAGTAAAGTCTCGATGCCAAATATCTTTTTGAAGGGAAATATCGATTTGAACATATGTACTTAAAGAAGCTAGCGATAGTGTGCGAATGTCCATTTAAAAGGTGAGACTGGCATGAAATTTATGAAACATGTGTAATAAAAGGCTGGAAAAGAGAGAATTTTGCTTTACGAATGGCTTCAGTCGTTCCAAGATTTTCAGCCCACCTGTCATTCAAGCTGTGCTCAAACTTGTTCATAAAAATTTCTCAGGCCTTCCAACTTTTCACTTTATGTGTCCACCAATCCATTGATCAAAAGTATAAAAAGTATTTCTTCACTCTGGGAAATATATGACAAGACAAAGCGAAGGTTGAATATATGCAATAATGATCCCCAAAGGATTTTAATTTATTCGGTGTGGTGTACTTATATATGACTTAGCATTGATACCCCACATATGAACATGATATATCTATGAATGCTCAAGTCGAAGCTACACTCGCTACTTGAGTCCTACTGATAAATATTAAAGTATGCTTTGAAACTTCCAAGCACGAATGAAGATCACATCAAAACAAACGCAAAGCATACTTATACGGAAGCTATACATGCATGCAAGGCATTTAATTAGCTGCCGGCATAAAACTTAAGAGTTGTAACATAAAATATTCCGTGTCCAATATATTTTTGACGCTCTTGTAAAAACTTTTGAAATGACGTGAAGCAAAATGTGGGTTCGCGTCAATGTACATGAGCAGCTCACACCCATAGGGAGCGAGAGTCATAGCCGGGGCTGTCTATCACCACCGTCTCAAACGGGGAAAGACAAGCTGATTAAGTACGTGTATCATCGTTAAATTCATTCATATGTCAAATATTTATATAAACTCTGAAGCGGGCAAATATACTTAATTTTACCCTCAAATTCAAATTATAAATTTCTTCCCCAATGCCAACTCAGGTTTAAATCCTCCTTTTACACAAGCTTTCTCTCTCACACACACTGTACACTGGAATATTTTATACTAATACAGATAGTATATAAGTATAGTATATATAGTATATACAGATAGTACTATAATGTGATGAGACCCAAACACGACACACTCACATAATAAGCACGACATTCTAATCTACACTGTCCTGGTAAAGGAGAAAGTCATATCTTGGATTTACGTCATACATGTTTCATTTTCTTACCCTTTTGAACCAAAGGTAAATTGCCTCAAACTCAAAAACTCAAAAAGTTCCTAACACTCCTTGAAATAAAAACAAGTGACAAGGTAGTTATGTTTGACGAACCCAGCCAAAAAATGAGTAAGATATTATTGCATAGTATATACAGTTTGTATTATTTATCGAGCTACAGTTTTATCTTCAGCGGCATATGGGACATAAATAGAGAAAAATTATGGGCGCGTTGCTAAAGTGTCAGAAACGTGTGCAAGTCTTGTATGGGGGTAAATAGAAACTTTTCGGAGCTCCTGCGTCTCCTGAATGTTTAGCAACGTGCCCTATTACGTGAATTAGTAATACAGAATAAAATTAGTCCAGGAGAACGCTGAGTCAAGAAACACTAATGTGAACTACCGAACTCCGGCCACATCCGATACGACATGATCCTCTTCAAACATGACAAATGTTCAAAATGACATCAAATACTATTACAGAAATCTCTACCATCCGCACATCCAACCGTCAAACTTTCTCTCTGATGCGGCATTGGTAAAGAGGTACTTGGCTAAAGTTTGCTTATACCTCTATCCTTCCACTCTGCTTTCGTCCACGCTGTTTAAAAACAGGAGTAACAGCACGAATCAACATAAACTTTCAGTGTTTCCACCCTATACAAGCTCTGTGCAGTATTATTACTGTATATAATTTCAACATGCTATGAATTTATGTGTTGTAAATCTCGACGACGCTTGATATTCGTGATTGAGATAAAATTCTTCTGTGAAAATTGAAAATCTCGGAGTTAGCAAGTAAGGAAAGGCATTCCTACCCTGACCCTGCATAACTAGCAACACGGCCTAACGGTTATAAGGACAAGAAAAGTTTGATGGCAGAAAGTTTTCGACGCTCAAAATAAACCTTGTCACAAAGTATACGACAAGTCATTAGAAATATATATGGTCTTACTAAAAGCACAATATGTTTGATTCACTTGATTCACCTCTTTTGAGGAAACTCCCATTGAGATACTTGGAGTCCGAGAGATCTCCAGATTTCATCCATACATATAGATACACACATAGTAAAATGGCTGAGACAGAAAAATTATTTTCCAACTTGTATCATAAGTTCCAGTGCCGCAATGTCATGTCTGGCTGGAGCATAAGGAGGCCAAGGAAGGCTGTTAGAGTGAGAGAGAAAGGAGAGATGAGAGGAAAGAGGGACAAAAGTGTTTCCAACACTTGAGTGTTCAAATGGAGTAAACTTAATAAAATCATGTCGCCAAGTTCCGCGTGTACAAAATTCCTACCTAACCAAAATATAAACCAGTACATTCCAGTCGGATTGCATATGCATATATGTATTTTACTTGTGCAGGACCAACCCTCAAGTTTCAGTTTTTTGGTTGAAACGGAACCTCTCATTGAATTTCTGTAGAATTCACAGTCAGTTTCCATGACGGTTATTTACGATTACGAACAGACGGAACCAGATAGTCTACTAACTCTATCGTGGATCGCGGCTACTTTTCTTCCAACCTTCCTCACTCTCTCCCCTTGACTATAGTACGATAATGGCTTGACAGAAATGTAATAGAATAATGGGGGAAAAACTTTACAATTTAGAATTTTCTCCCAAAAAGGCAATGTTGTGTTCCTTTACCTGCCCTGTTACTGATGGATACTCAGATAAATGCAGGACATAAAGTGGGCAAAATGATATTAACATAACATAGGGATGGAAGGCTCAGAGAGGATAGTGTAAAGCGGGTCAGAGTTTTTGGATCAATAAACCTCAAGGATGTTCACGCTCGTGTAATGTATTTCGAATACCTAAGGTGGTGCATTCCAGCTCAATTAAAAGCAAAGCGATTAGCTGAAGTAATGGTTG
This sequence comes from Lipothrix lubbocki, assembly GCA_034696945.1. Classification (NCBI taxonomy): domain Eukaryota; kingdom Metazoa; phylum Arthropoda; class Collembola; order Symphypleona; family Sminthuridae; genus Lipothrix; species Lipothrix lubbocki. The sequence goes on from JAQGAK010001142.1 coordinate 26,059, forward strand.
TTTCTAAATCTTGTGCAGATACAAATGCAACTGATACTTGGCGGAGTAAAATTATTCCGTATAAAACATTGGTTCGAGAAAATTAAAGTATCGTCCAGTTATTCTCGGTTGGGTAGCACGAGGTGGATGAATTTAATGGAACTCGTAATTCTTCCAAGATTACTCCATATGCGGAAAGACGGGGAAGTATCATGATTACTGCCTCGTACACTACGTAGTACAATACCGCAGGGCAATCAGAGACAGTGAAGAGGACACTGCATAGTTTCCGTTCCAGACAACACCAAATATGTAAATATCTCTGTATGTACCATGTCCACACAGCAATGAATTCAAATGCCCACATGTAGCACTGCAGGGTAATACGTGAAAATTTTGGCTCGTTTGCCCACCACCGTCCAGGATTATTACCAATAAGAAGGATTACTACAAGGGTACACGACTAAGCACTTTATTAACCAAAACTGTGCCAAGTAACTAGGTCTTTATGTCGTAGTCACTTGATTGATTTTGAATATGAATCAAGGTTTCAATTATAGCCAAGTAATGGGGCTGCATGATGTAATGAAATATCTGCATTGTACATACTTTTCGCCTATTCAAGCAGTTGTACATGACACTGCGACCTTATTGAAAAGATAGCTCTAATTAAATGAGCGCTATAGATTGAATGATTAGAATACATATCTACAAATATAAAACAATCTATAGTCAAGCTAATTAAATCAATATGAAATACGGGTCCCTAATTAAAAATAACAGTTATTGTACTTATAGCAAATGTATTATGGTAATAATAGCAAGAACATAACTTACATCATCAAAAACAAAGGGATCGACCTCCTCCAACGGTCTTCCATACAAGTTCGGATGAAGTTCCTTACTAGACTTCCTCTCCCCTAAATTCTTCCAGAATCTTTTGAAGAACGGCATGCATCTTGTTTTGATATCGAAATTCCTCTTGGATTGTGTGGGTGCTATATCTATATTAGAATCATCTAATGAAGTAGAGATTTCGTTAGCTTTATCACTTCGAAATTTTTCTGATCTTAGAGACCGCGTAGAGCGAGCTTCGGCCATCGTTTGATGTCAGGTAGTGGAATTAATTACGTTAATTAACAATGAAAAACACTTTACAATAATTACACCAAGCTGTGTGATCAAGCTTCTTTGGTATGTTCAGGAGGGGATGATCAAAGAGGAACAGAATCCTGCTCATATTGTGAAATACAATTCAGTATTAGGAACAACGATAGTCTCAACAGTGGAAACACTCCTTAAGTTATCCATTTTTACTCTTATCTTACGTGGTTATTAATTTGTAACCAGGTAAGTTTTTAATATTACAAAATTCTTTGTCTATTCACAGTTGAAGAACAACATCCTAAAGTAGCTTCTCACTTAGAAACTACTTGTGGTTTTGGCGCACATCTTGAAGGTATTATAATCCTTCCAGTACATTAATGTGGGAAACAAGTTTTAGAAATACAATGTGTAGATTTGTGAAAATTTTATTATCAGAAATTACAAAAGAAAGAAGACAAAGCTGGATAATATATCTTGAATTTCTACAGCCTTTCTGCTTGTTTCCTAATTACGAGGCTGGAAATTAAAAAAAAATCCCATGTTTAATGCTCAAGAGTACAGTTTTTGTTTGTTATATGGCTGCTGCCTATCCACCGAGAATTGAGCCGGGCAAACAAGTTTTGAAAGGATCAGCAATCTAGCAACATATATCAAGTTATGACTCCACAGAGTTATGTGTTAAAAAATCCAGTAGCGTGCTGGTGAATGTTGGACTTTCCACTGAAGTTTCCACATGATGCTACTAATGTCGGAGCGACTCATTACAATCACCATGCTCATGATGATTTTCTGATGAAAATGAACTCAATGAATAATTAGTGCGAGCAAGATCGTTGAAACGGATGTCACTTGGATAATAGCTACGCGAAACTCCGGTGGGACTAACAGTTACAGCCTTGCCCTTACGATTTGAATTTTACATAGGCTGATGAGGGGGAACTCCACCGAGCAAACACTCATGTCCTAATGGCATTTGACTCATGCCAAAATGTAAGGGCTCCTACGGCTCATCCCGTGATGAATTTGCTTCAAAAGTATGAGCAATGAGAAATTGTCACTTTTCCTTTTTCTCACATATCAAAACTTTCCCGTTTGCTCCCTTTCAATCACAAACGACTTGCAATTTTCTCAGATGTCATTCTGTTTTCTTCTTGGCTTTCTCCACAAGGATGTGAATTCTCTGCAACGATTTGAAGCAGAAAAAAATTATCTGAAAAGGAACGGTTGGCCTCTTGACGTACACCCAAATCAATATCTGTTGCTTTCCTACAGCTATTTAAACTTTCGATAGTGATAGATCTAAGAATTGAAAATAAATGCCGGGACGTTGGTGAAATTATTAGAGGAGCTGATTCAAGATTGAATTACAAAGACTGGAGAGCCAAAATGAGGAACACTTGTGGTGGTTGATGGAGCTGGTGGTGAAGTGAAGACTATGTGACTGCTGCTGTGGTTGTCGAGATGCGTTGCCTGACTCTATGCTGCTGCTGTAATTCTCTTGCCCTATTGTGGACATGCACAATATATCAAGTTCACATGGGACTTTGGGGAATTTCGTTACACCTGAGTAACACAAAAGTTGGAAAATGGTAACGATGGGAAAATGCTACTCAAATGGTTTCGTACTTCTTCCCTTTAAAAATAAACTCGAGTGTATCCCAGCTCTTGGCTGGAAAATGTACAAAATGTGTAGACACGGGCAGAATCACGACACTGACCACCAGGCAAAGGTTTCACAACTTTGCTTTTGCCGACTCTTTAATTCTCAGCGAGTTACCTTGTATTTAAAGAGAGCTCCACCGAAAACCAGATAGAGAAAGCGAGAGAAAGGAACGGTTTATGCTAAAAAGAGAGACAGAACTATTGGTTGGCACTCGGTGCGTGGATTTGGTTTCACTGACAGAACTTCCAACGCTGAGTAAATATGCATGTGAGTGTAAGGAGGAGGTGAGCACGGCAACTCGCTCAAGTTCTTAAGAAAGAAAGTAAGGAAGTAGGGCTGAATAGAAAATACATATTTCTGCCTACCCCACTGAAAATTAATTTAGGAGTTTTGTGTGGCGAGAAATGACACTATAAGACAGTGCTATTCATCATTTACCAATTCACTAATTTCTATAAATGGGTGATAATAATCCGAGCTCTAATGTACCATAATAATATAATTATTGCACGGATATCCCTACATTTTTGGTTATCAAAGGGCATAAAGTATTATATTTTGGAATCTACCGCACTATAATTTCATTAATAACAGTTTAAATGAAAAACTTGACTACTAATGTAAGGACACGGATTCTCATTTTCTAATTTTTCTGGAAGCAAAAAATAGCTCAATAATTCGTGGATCCGAAGGAAGGAAATATAAATCAAGTTTTGTGCACGGAAAGATGAGTGAAAAGTTTTGTAGGCTGCTTGATGAATTCCTCAATCTCACAGGAAACGTATCGATAGAATATTAATAATAAACTTTTGAAATTCCTCCTAAAACAAGTATACACATACTTGGTTGGTGCAGTGCGGCCATTTCCAACAGGTCACAAGGGACTAGGAAGCAGGAAAGCGAAAATTAATCGTACATATTTAATCATGTGAAATGTCTACACTCTTTGTGTCTACAAGTTTGTATATACAAATACAGGATGTACAAGCAAGGACTACTCTATACATCTACTTACATACTGGCTTACCTCTTCCATAGTTGGATCCCCCTGTTTTCCCGGCCAACAATACGCAATCAAACAGAATTTGGCTTTTACGTTAAGTGTGGGAGTTCTTACAGTAACGGCATTTCATAACACTAAATGTTCCCCACTTATGATAGGACAGGAGAAAGAGGTTACTTCAGTGCCAGGGAGAAAATACTGCAAGTATGGAATGAAGTATATGGTTGCTTACATGCAAGGGAATTGTGCATCTCTATGTACACTCTTCTCCAGGCTCAGCCCCATGCACATATTTTTTGGGCCATGAGACCATCAGAAGGAATGGGATAACACATAAAATAGAAGAGGACAATGAAATCTACCAAAATTTAACTGCCACGATGGATTCGTTTGAATACAATGTATAAAAATTCCATTTATCCAGCTACTGTCGTAGATCAGGGTAACATGGCTGTTATGTTTCTTGCACACAAAGGAGAAGCTTCCGTGAACCTTAGCAAGAAACGATGACTGGTTTGAGGAGATGAAATTATAATGCCCGCAGAAATTGCAGTACTAAGGAGGGCTACAACATTGTCGGTAGAGTAGCTAAGCTACCTTGAAAATATGTCTTACAAGGAGTAAGGAGGACTTATTCACTAGAAAATAAATTACGAAATCTTTTTCAATTAGGAGCAGGGACACTACTGAAGATGGGCCAGCTACGCAAAAATATGCCCAAGTTATATTACTTGGTGCTCGTAAAATCTCTTTTTCATCCCGGTATAATATATCATACTAGACCATACTTCTATTACTTCAACCCAATAAACTATACTTGTCACCATGAGCAGTACAAGGATCAGAGGAGGATAACTCATGGAATGACTATTCCAAGAATATTGTATCCTTCCTTTCCTACAGGGCTACCAATGAAAGGGAAAGGGGACATAACTTGTACTCGAGCACTTAATACAACCATCACCGTAATGCTCTTAAAGCGGATCTACCCAAATTCTTCCACCCGATACTCACAGTGAGAAGAGTAGGAGAAATTTGTCATTTCCATTAGCATTTCCGTGCGTGCCGGCTTTCCTTTCTCGGACTAAAAAATTGGATCATTTCATGCCATCTATTTCATTGCGCATATAATTATTCATGACATTCTCATGTAAACAACTACTACTACATAAGTTCTGTCGTTATCGGCCGGTGAAAAATTCTAATGTGATCTAATTTTTCTCTTCCGCTGCTTACATTAAGAACTTTTGTATTCTTTACGCATCACCGTGGTTGCTAAATGCCGGAATTTAGTGTCTTCGGGGAAGTTTTAAACTTTCAACTCCTCGCCAAGACCCGCCCTTGGTTTACCAAGAACATGTACGTTTACACAGATGAATGCTATAGGGATCGAACATTTTACATCAGCACAGAGGATACTTCAGACATTATCTCGCCTTACTTATGACGTCGTAACAGTCGCAGCTTTCCCTTAAATTACACAATACTCTTACGTTTTACTGTATGAAACTCGCAACGGAAATACTGAGAATCAAAACCAAAACGGAAGACAAAACCAACAACAAATAAATATGAATACGGCAGTAATCTATCGTACTACATTGCTTGTTTGTATCCGGATAAACACAATAATTTACCCGTTTAAGTTTTAGGAAGCGTTTAGAATTATAGCTTGATTAAGTTTGCATTCCATCAATATTATGTTCCATAACTGTGCCAATTGCTATAAATATACAAGCCACAATTTCTTTCTGACAATGAATTTCCTTGGAAAGATTAATTGCATTGCAATCGTAGTGATTAATTATCATTCACTCACCTTCTTCAAAAACTGAGCAGCATGGTATCTATATTGGCGTTTCATAATTCTTATGTGACTTCTCTCTCATGCAGTCTTCGTATTCCGAATGAACCCAACCCAACCTAAACTATGAAATGCTCGTTTAACGTAATTAAAAAGCTGTCAAGTACGGTTTCAGCTTCAGCTACACATGTTCATTGAGGAGATACGTACATATACACTATATGCATATACTGTGTGCACACATGTGCCGTGTGTGCCATATTGCTATACAGAATTTAATCAACCATGATAATTGATTCATTTATGGGAAATTAATCTACAGTTCTTCGCATATATATGTGCTTTGAAAAATATGGAAGTCTCCAGTGATCAAATATATCCAAGTGGAGGTATAGATAGTCTTAAAGAGGAAAGGGTTGTTAGAAAACATCAATCCTTAACATCTCGCTTCCTTTTCATGTATTACTACGAGTTTTCACGACTGGCTGAAAGTATATAAGCTTTTAAACTATTATCAGGGGACTCAATATAACAACACAGCAGCGCAAAAACAGCTCTGAAATTATTTATGCATGTACCTATCATAAGTGTGAGGCTATACATAGTACACAACGTTCTGACATCATTATCGGCTTTCTTTGACTGTATATAACATTTCTGAAACCTCAACAATCTCGCAGTTAAAATATTTTCGAGCATTAATAAAATTTATTGATTGATCAGTTAACACCGTTTGCAGCAGCTTACAATATACGACACTACGACAGTGTAAACAGTAAAATGAATCTGACTCCTGGATTTTTCTAATGCAATTTGAGATAGCTAATATGATTTAAATTCCTCCCAGCTTTGCCATTCATACATATGACACAATGATATTTTTATACCGATTCCGGAATTTTAATTAATTTTTTTTAAAATTAAAAATCAAACAAAAAATCATTTTAAAGGTCATTTAGGTATGGCTAAAAATACATTCGTATATTCCAATATGCTCTGTGGTATTTCCAACATACTCAATTTGAAGTATAGAGTAAGTCTAGCATATGACAAGTATAGGTAAGCATTATTAAAATAACGAGGAGGGGATGACTGAGGCAATTTTAATGCACTGCAATACAATTAAGACACTAACAACGCCAGAGCATCGCTGAACGTCATAATATCGTAAAAAGCGAATAATCAATCAGCAAACCCAATAAATACAATGATGACTGCGTGTAATATAAGTCGCCTGTGTGAATTCCCTCTATTAGAGCATTCAACTAATAATAATTGCATACTTGGGATTTAATTACACCCTCATTACTGACGCCGGTGGGTGTATACAACAAAACAATGTTGTGTGATTCCTGTGCTCGGAATTCGTACAAATGTGATTCATGTGTGTGCCAAAAAAATCGTTTGCTTTAAAAGCTTGCTAAAAAGCGCTTAAACTTTATATTAAAAGCGTTCGCTTCCTGCGAAGCGAACGGTTCCCCAAATAAACAACCCAAAGCAAAGCTAAACTCTGCGACCCATCATTTTTATAAGCAATTTTTGTGGTATTATTTGAATACGCCGATATCCCACCTGGAATTTTGAAACTAAAATAAACGTGCAAAGGCAAACTGCAGTTTACTGCATGATATTACAAAAGGTCGAAAGCAGAAAGCACGTTGAAAGTTTAGTTAATCGACATCGACATTTGTTAATATGTTGAAATCGAACCGCAAAGTTTTTCACTGTTATTCGTAAATTTAGTGTCTGTCTTTTATTGTTGTTCCTTCCTGTAATGTTTTCTGTCCCGACATAAAATAAATTTACTCTGTTAATAAAGTAGTATTTTGAATTTTGAGGTTGGAATTCGTATTCTATTAATTTTGTTCTAATATTATTGTAATTCTATTATTTTCCCTAACTAGAGAAGTCGTTGGGGAAGGTCAAAAATAATTCTAAAATTTGACTAAATCTGTGATGTGTGTAAAATTAAGAATTATTCAACAAGTCTTTATATGACGGTATATTGAAAATTTTGTATGTCCAAGTCCAAGTGTGTAGTTACTTAATTTGTTGTGCTCCGAAAGAAAAATGATTAACTTGGCTTTAGTGACCTTACTGGGGCTATTTTTCCTGGTGTTGGTCCGGGGCCAAGAACCAGCTAAAATTCATGGATGTGGGGGTTATGTTCGTAGTCAGTACACGCTGGAATTCCATCAAATTGAAATTAAGCTGTAAGTATTTTTTCCTTGTAATTTGAAGATTATAGTTGTATTGAAAATGCCAGCAGGGGAATATCATGATGATGTTAAAGCTTTGATAATGAGTGAAATATTACTTTGAAATTTTGTATTCATTTTAGTTACACAAAACAAGGGAGTCTGACGATGAAAACGGATTGCGCACCTACTACGGGCTATTATTTCCTCCCGTTGGAACGAAAGGGAGATTACATCTTGAAGGTAAATTATGCGATAGACTATTGTCAGTCAGTAGTGTTGATGTGTGTCAAGTTTGTGCTAATCTGTAGCTTGAGAAGGTTGTACTGATTATGCAGAAATTAGTGTGAAATCAGACATTAATGGTTTATGTAATTGATGCGTCAACACAGATAAGCCCACCGGAAGGATGGACATTTGATCCACCGGAATACGAAATAAAGTTCGACGGAGTTTCCGACAATTGCTCAAAAGAAGTGGATCTTAATTTTGATTTCAAAGGGTTCTCAGTGTATGGGCGGGTGACTAGTGCCGGTTATACCGAAGGTCCAAGTGGTGTCCAAATCTCATTGACAGGAAAGCATGTTAAGCTGAGCACTAATACTGAGAAAAAAGGTGGATTCTCATTCGACAGTATTCCTCCGGGGCAGTACATTTTACAAGCAAATCATCCCGACCTATTATTTGAAAGCGACAAGCATTCCTTTGATATTACGAATAAAAATATTGTTGTTGACAAGGAGGTAATAATTTTTTGGCATTCAGTGCTTATTGGAAGTGTTGTTGACAAATATTGATGGATGGGTTTGTCTATATCTAGTTGCGTGTCAGTGGATACGTGATTACTGGTCAGATATTTGCGGACTCCAGACCTGTTGACAAAGTATCGTTTATACTGTACGGCAAAGCGGGCAGCAAAGCTCCAAGTAACTGCGTTGCTACAGATAAAACGGATTTTGGAAAAGATCAAAACGAAGTTTTTCTTTGCCAACGTGCTTCGGACGCTACTGGAACTTTTCAGTTTACGGGAGTTTCTCCGGGTACATACAGTATTGTGCCAATTTACAGGTAAGACATTATTTCGTTATCTATGATTTTATTTACTTCACGTAAATAAGTTTCTTTTGTTATTTGCAATCAGGGGGCAAAACATTATACACACGGTCACACCCGAAAAGTTGAGTGTGGAAGTTAAACATCAGTCACTCAAACTACCTACCAATTTCCAGGTAGAAGGGTTCACTGTTAAAGGCAGTGTGAAGGAGGTTGGTGCTGGTGCGTCAATTTTAGTTAATGGGAAGTTGACTTCTGTTACTCAAGCGGATGGGTCTTTTACAATTGCTAAAATGAAGGAAGGAACGTACGAGTTTCAGATTAAGTCAGGTATGCTTGTTTGTTTTTAAGAAAAATGGATATTTGTTTCATTGTTGTACAGTTAGTACAGTAATACAGTTTTATCAACCAATGTTCAATAATGTTATTACTTTTGCTCTACAGATAATTTTCAATTCGACCCAACTAGGATAGATATTACATTAAGCAATCCGAACCTCCCTGTTTTCACACCTTCCAAATACCTTACTTGTGGAACTGTGGCCGGTAAGGAACTTAGTTCAGGTGCAAATCCAACTCTCGAAATTCAACCCGTGGATAAGAATGGAAAACTTGGTGCAATTATTTCTGAAACGATTAATAATCCAAATCACTGTACGTTTTTACCCCGAGGCAGTTATAATGTGTGGATTGGAGCTCAACCAAATGCGTACTTCTTACCATCGAAGCTCACAATTAGTGTGCCGGTTGCTCAATCAAAGGCATTTGAGTTCCGTCAATTCCGAGGTTATATTGCTGGGGTCGTTAATTGCAAATTAGGATGTCCAGAAGGTGTTACTGTCAATTTCGAAAGCAATGGAAAACGCCTTAAGCAAGTTGCCCTAAAGGATGCATCTGATAAAATCAAATTTAAATTCGAAGATTTGGAATCTGGAACCTACACAGTAAATCTGGAACGAAACAAGTATTGCTGGGAAAAGGACGGTACGATAGACATTACTTTAAAGGATGCCAACATCGACAACCTGTCTATTAATCAACAAGGTTTCAAATTAACTGTCGTCGCATCACATGATACAAACTTGAAGATATCTCCATCAGGAGAAGAAGTTGCTGTCAAAGCTAGGGAACAACTAAAATTGTGTGTCAAAAGTTTGGAGGTACATACAATTACTCCAAGAAGTTGTCACTTTTTTGAAAAACAGGAGTATCAGGTTAAACCTGGATCAACAGCGGAAGTGGAACTTAAGGCTGTGAAGCATCTGGTAACAGGAACAGTTATTTCAAAGGAAAAAATCGAGGATTTAAAAGTAAAAGTGAATGGTGAGATGTTTAATGATGGAAAAGTCCTTGATGGGAAGAAGAATTCTGCTGGTGATTTTGAGTACACGATTGAATTTGGAGATGTTCCTGATAATATTGCTGTCATAAATTTCTTATCTGTTGGATTCTCATTCGATTCCTCCGAAGTGAGCGTGCCTACATTAGGAAAATGTCAACTTTCAGCATTTCAAGTTCGAGCCTTTAAGGCACACATAATCAAAGGAAAGCTGGTCCCGGCGTTAGGTAAGCGCCTGAATATTTTTTTTATTTCTTCGTTTAACAGTCAATTAATAGGTTTGTGTTGTGTATATTTAAACAGAGGATGTTGAAATACGAGTTGATTTGCTCGGAGATTCAGCGAAAACAATCACAGTCAAATCTGATGAGAAAGGAGAATACATCGCTGGTCCTTTTAATCATTCCACCGGGTTTCAAGTCACCCCAACCAAGTCTGGTTATACTTTTAAACAGCTACCAACTGACGAATTTTCATTCTCAGTCCATCAGTTGGCGAAGATTCAAGTCAAGGTTTTCCAAGATGCGCCAGGAGAGGCATTGTCAAATGTGCTTTTATCACTAAGTGGTCCTAATGCATATCGCCAAAATAGATACACAGCGTCGAACGGTGAAATGACTTTTACAGATCTACAAGCTGGTCAATATTATCTGAAGGCTTTACTCAAGGAGTATCGTTTCGAGCCAAGTGCGGTTAATATTGAACTGCAAGAACAGGAAACCAAACTTGTAACTGTAACGTAAGTGGAATAATTTGGACATTCTGACTTTCCATTAAATAATTCAAGTAATATTTGTTGTTACCACTGCTTATAACTGTTACACAGGGCTATAAGAGAGTCATTCAGCTTGTATGGACAGTTATTTTCTTTGAATGGAGATCTAATGCCCAACTTGCTCATTTCTGCCAAAGGAACTGGAAATTGCGGAGAATATGGGGAAGAAGGAATTTCCGACGAAAATGGAAACTTCCGTATATGGGCCCTAAAATCTTCGGTATGCCTAATACCTTATGTTGAAGCGAGTTCCTTCTTTGTGTTTATTTAAATTCATCATTATTTGTTTGAATTCCAGTGTACATATGTAATATCCGTGACGAGCAACGAGGATAAGGATGGACGGAATAAAGTCGAACGAACAATTCCTACTTCATTAGAAGTAGTGGTAAGTTAAATTAATGTTCAGTTAATTAGTTTAATTTAAGTAAATAAAACATTAATCCTGACCGAATATGCATAATAGGCAACGACCTCTGCAGCAAACACGGCATAATGGCATCAACGCCAGGTTGTTAGTAAATAAATCGCCATAATAATTCGGTTTGAATTTTTTCATAGGTTGGGCAAGAAGACGTTAAAAATGTGAGTTTCATGGTTATGAACCCTGTCACCCGTATGGACATCAGTTTACGTTGTCACACAAACAAAGACATTTATTTGGATTCACTAAAAGTGTCCGTATACTCCACGCGTTCCCCGGACATACCGTTACACAGTGCATCCTTTAATGGATACCCGTTTATGATACTTCCCCAGATTCCCAAGGATGGATCCGAGTACTTCATTACATTTGAGTCGACGTTGAGTGATCAGTTTAAGTATAAACTCCCTAACGTGATCAACTTTGTAGCTAATGAGTCCTTCGCACATTATTCTTTTGAGTTCAAGGTTGAGCCTACTACCATTGAACAGGACATTGGCAAGAGCTCGTATATCGCCATGACGATAGTGTTCATAGTCATTATTGCTAGTATGTATTCTGATAAGCTTATTAAATTATTTAAGATTTATATAGAAAACAGTTCTGCAGGTGCAGGATCATCCCGAAAAGGAAAAGCCAAGTCTAAATAAGTCACTGTGGTGGACTGCATGTCAAGACGAAAAAGTGTTTTTGTCACCCATCCGCCAATATTCCATTTGTTTAAAAATTTGCAATATATTATTATAAGCGATATCATTGTTGAAATATGTTTCCTTGAAATTATGTTACTTTTATTAAACGATTATGTTACAAGTTGTTGTTAATGCGTCGCGTTTTACCCCTACCCCCACTACATTTGATGTACTGATTAGGTAAACGTAAAAAAAAGTGTTGTAAAAATTATTATTTAAGTTTAGTTACAAAGTATTGGATATCGGTTGTGTTTATAATAATATGAGGTGGGGAGAGGAGTACATTAAATTGTTTACATATTATACATATGTATACTTTTGATATACATAAACTAACAATAAGGTTATTACTACACCGGGAGTGAATGAATCAACAGAACTGTTATTTGAAACGTTTATAATATAGTATAACCATAGTACTGTTGCGTGAATTTACTGGTAAAATAAAGTCATTCCTACTTTTATCCGAATCAAATTTATTGCTTCTTTAGTGACAGTATTCTAATATGACAATTTTATCGGGTTATCAGGTTATCACTGATATCATGTCCTCTTCCTTCATTCTCCACCAATATCCTTTCCTTTATAGCCTCTAGCATCCTTCCCAATATTATTCATACACTGAACTATTCAGCAGTGATAAACAATAACTCAATAAAGTTCGGTTGATACATAGTAGTACGTACAAGTAGTACTCAATATAGGAATACGGTTTACAACAGAAAGAACGAGATTATAATATAAGTATACTATATCATCTCATGGTAATGCGCGTCTGCAGATAGTATTGCAAATATTGTCCCAATTTTTGTGTTAATGGCATAATTGCCACTTGCCACATGTAATATTTGTTTTAATATTCCGAAAATTACGAATGTGTCCAACAATCCACAGCAGTCCGTAAATAAATAAACGCATTGTTATGCATTTAATAGTCTTGTTTTCAAGATTTTGGAGCGCTGATAAATACAACGTCACGACAAAATAAAGTTTAAATAAAAGAAAACCAAATTAATTGCAAAATAGATGCAAACGAATTATAACGTAAATACAAAAAAAAACAAAATAAATACAAAATAAATACAAAAAAAACAAAATAAATACAAAATAAATACAAAATAAATACAAAATAAATACAAAATAAATACAAAATAAATACAAAATAA